>VCCN01001949.1:226793-237149 GCA_006491835.1 Architeuthis dux
CATTCTACTCTAATTTTAAATTTTTTTTAATTTTCCATTTTTGATCACTTTTTGGGCAAGGCACCATATATGATCACTTCGTCAGAGGGGGTTTTGCCCCCATAAACAAAAACATTTCAGAAAATTTGCAACTGAAAATATCTTGTAATAGGGTCTAGTTTAACATACAAAAAGGTTGTTTTAATATCTAAAATATCTTTAGGGGTGCCCTATAAAGGGTTAATGTCTGCTGATGGACATAGGCCTTCCTGAAGACGTGGGTTAGATGGACCTGCCACGCTGTCCCATGATGTGTTGGCAGGGCGGAAGAGATGGATTCATGTCTTTCCCAAGAGCATTAGTGTGAAGTGAACGCTGTTTCAACCAGAGTTTGAACTCGGCTCAGCGATCCCATTAAAATTAGAAATTATCTGGCATTATTCTCATTAGTGCAGTGCCCGTTCCAAAGGTGCATGTTTGGAAGGGGCAGGACTTCATGGTGTGTGGAGCAGCCTGCCATAATAGACATGTAAAATAATTTTCCATCCATCATACAATACTACAGCTTCGAAGTATTTCAGTTACTTCTCTTCAGTTACTTCTCTTCAGTATTGACAATTTAGATATTTTGTTAAATTTAGATAATTCTAAAGAGTGGAAGTCAAGGGAGATAATTTATAGAAACTATGAAGAAAGATCTATAATCTGTAATTCTTTATTAGATTTCTCAAGAACCTCCGATCCAAACAACTTCAAACTCGACACTGCACTGCCTCATGCACTGACTAATATATCTAGCAAATGTCAACTTCATACAATGGCCAGTTGTAGAGTAATCACGGTCCACACACAGCTTTCTTCAATTGTAGTGAGATAGAAAACAATTATGATAATGAATAGAACACATAATCTACGTTCATCCTATTTGGACTTCTGATAGACAAAAGAACCTAAGAGGAGCAATTAAAAAAACACAAAAAAATATGGTTTAATTGATTGTACCCCCAAAAAATGGTTTAATTGAGTGTACAAAAATATGGTTTAATTGAGTGTACAAAAAATATGGTTTAATTGAGTGTACAAAAATATGGTTTAATTGAGTGTACAAAAAAATATGGTTGAATTGATTGTACACATGAGCACTGTCACCAAACTTTCTTCAGTTTTTAAGTTGGTCTAGCTGGCTGGCTATCTATCTATGGATCATGCATATGGGCTGCACCAATGGAGCTAGAGGGATGAAAATTTAAACATTTACTCCGTATTATGTCTAGAAAAAAAACATTTTTGTTTTTTTAAATTTCCCTCCTAAAGAGGTTTTTGTTGGGGTTCAATTTGCAATGTAAATTTATGCTTAGTTGCTTTTTAATCACCGACCCACAACACTGCTTTATTGCTGGGTTTAAGTTATTCGTGTGTTCTGACATTTATATATATCTATCTAGACTTTACCCAGTCCTAACCGTTCATAGTAGAAACTCAAAATTTTTTTAACACACACACCCTCAACGAGTAGGGAAAACGTTTTTTGGGGGGAAAATTCCCTTTTTTTTTTCTTTTTTTTTTGAAAATCCCCCACAAATAGGTTTTTAGTGGGGGTTCAATTTGCAATGTAATTTTATGCTAAATTGATCCCTTAGTTTCTGTCCAGCAACATTCAGACTTTTTTTTTTTAGTGATCACTGCCCAGCAAAAGGCGAGAGATGTAACTTATTCATTGATTCCCCTTTTTCCAATTTTAAATTTTAATTGCTCATCCCCAATACAGCTTGCTGCCAAAAGACGTTGATCACATGACGGTATCAATTGAGTGACTAACCAGACTTTTCCTTTTCATATCTAGAATATTACAAATAATATTTTGTTTTCTAAATTTGGCTCCAAACATATATAAACATTTAGAATTAATGCTTTTAGGACTTTGTACTGCAACCGCGAGATTGTGTTTATCATGACAACGTTATTACGTCATGAGTTGGTGTTAACAATGGAAACGTCAAGTAGACACTTTACTCTTTTCAACGAAGCGCGTGGCAGGGGGGTAAGGTCAGGAGAAGCCTCATTGCGAAGCGCAGACTAGGAGCCCCAGGTGGCAGATAATCGGTTGCAGAAGATATGGAAAAATAAAAAGCACAATTCTTTCACACACATACACGCATGCTATTCAAAATAATATTTGCTGCTGTTTATTTATCATAATGTTTTGGCCAATATTTTTTAATCAAAATAATTTTTAAATTATAATTTGCTTCAAAGTAACCATTCAACTAGTTAAAAAAAATCCTAATACTAAAAACAGAATATAATTTCTGCTGTTTTTTTAATCAAAATGTTTTGGCCAATATGTTTTTTGATCAAAATAATTTTTAAATTATAATTTGCTTCGAAGTAACCATTCAACTAGTTTTAAAAAATCCTAATACGTACAACGGAATATGTAAAACAGCAGATAATATCTTTTCTTTTTTGGGAGGGGTTGTTAATCACTGCTACCCACAACATTAGTTTAAATACTGTTGCTGGGTTTAGGTTATTCATGTGTTCAGACATTTATATGTATCTATCTGGACTTCGACCAGCCATAACCGTTCATAGAAGAAACTTGAAATGTTACACACACACACACACACACACACACACACTCCCCTCAAAGAGTAGAGAAAATGTTTTTTTTTGTTTTTTGAAAATCCCCCCCGAATAGGTTTTTAGAGGGGGGGTTCAATATGCAATGTTAAGTTTATGCTAAATTGGTCACTAGTTTGTGCCCGCTTGTTTTTTTGAAAATTCCCCCCTAAATAAATTTTTAGTGGGGGGTTCAATATACAATGTAAGTTTATGCTAAATTGGTCATTAGTCTCCCCCACCGCTTGTTTTTTTGAAAATTCAGACCTTTTTTAGTGATCACAGCTCAGCAAAAGACAAGAGAAGTAACTTATTCATCAATCACCCCTTTTTCCAACTGTTTAATTGATCACACCCAACACAGCATATATGGGTGATGGTGATTCATAATTTCCCTTGGAATTTTTAGTGAGGGGTTCAATATGCAATATAAGTTCATGCCAAATTGATCCCTTATATACGTATGGATAGATAGATATGTTAATTATATACATATAGATAGATAGATATGATAGATAGATAGATAGATAGATATGTTAATTAGATAGATAGATAGATAGATATGTTAATTAGATAGATAGATATGGATATAAAGAGCCTTTTCACGCCTATATATACATGTATGCAAACATATAGTCATTGCACCAAAGATATTTGAATTGGAATTTAAAATAACATTTTTAAAAAACTAAATCGATCACTATGAACAAATAATGGATGTTTTCAAAAGACATTCCATAAATTCGATGAAACTGTTTTGTAATGGAGAAATTAAGAAAAAAAATTTGGTTTGCTTTTAAAGATAATAAATCCATTATTGATTTTCAGTTTTCTACATATACATCTCCCACGCCCACCGTATGTTTTTCTGTGAGTTTGCATATATAACTAGGACAGGCAATACTAAAAAGTATAATTAAAATACTTCATCTAAAACTGCAGAAAGGGAAGTTAGGTGGGCAATGTTTTAATGACTTAACTGTCAAAAAAGGATTGCATCATAAGGACTGATTTGACTGATCATCACATAAAACATTGCAATACTGAAGTACACACCAAAAATAAGAATGTATTAAAAATACTACTGCAACAAAGTCAAAATGGACAAACATTTAAATATGACCAAACCAAAAAGTTCATGGCCAAATGCTATTAAAAAAGGACAGATTTGTCAAATCTGGCCAAAACAGCAACCCTTGGATGGGATTCAGTACTCTTTACAGACAGACACACCCACTTGCGATAATTTTCTTTTTGCCAAGTCATTAAATAGAATTTCTTTGTGATATGAGCAGAAATATTTGTTCTACCATTACAAAACATTTTAAAGCAATTCAAAATTATTTTTCAAAAAATCCAACCTCTTCTTCCCATCTTTGATGTCAAAACAATATTTCGGACGATTCATTCTCCTGCCTTCTTCAGGTGCAATATGTATAAGTCTGAAGTACCCTGATTTAATGTAACATGTGACGATATTTATCTGTTACTGGATTTAATCAAGCAAAAATCTCCCATTACCTAACATATTAACCTTAGGAAAACAATCTATAAGTTTAATATAATTTAGTTGTATAAAAACAACTAAAATTAGGTTGAAGATAAAAACTAGTCAAATATAATAAGAAATAAAATAATCATTTTTTTTACTAAAACTCGAAAGTAAAAAATGTTAGCTTCTTTAGTGGTGATCGGTCAAATTAGTCCCTATGATGCTATCCTGTTTTGATGTTAACCGTCAAAACAGGATCATAATCGCATTGTGATCTTGTCGTCCTACTTTGCCAACAAAATTGTTTGTTTTTTACTAAAACTCAAACGGACACTGCAGTGCCAGCTTAGTACTCGAGTAAATACTTTAAGTACGAAAGTAAAAAAATGTTAGCTTCTTTAGTGGTGATCGGTCAAATCAGTCCTTATGATGCAATCCTTTTTTGATGGTGAAATTGTTAAACATTGTTGTTAGATGGTACATACTTTAGTACACAATCCAACTTACATAAACTAAGGAATGGTGTAAATAAAAAGATCACTCAATAACAATTTGGAAGTCAATCTTCAAAAAAAGAGATAAAAAAGGAATTGCCAAATTGCATTTTTCAAATTCAAATACCAAGATCCAATTTAGAGCAACTCGGCCAGATGTACAGATACAATTTTCGCTTGTCTTATACAAACAGATTAGAACTTCAAAAAGAACCAACCATTGCATCTGTTTTCACAAAGCACCTTTTAATAAAAACAAAAACTTGTCTGCCTCCCAAAAACAACACACTGCCAAATGTTGCCATTACGTTCTCTCCCAAATTTGCTTTTGAAAAAAAAAAATGTCAGAATGCTTCTGCAAGGATGAGTAAGTTGGTAAAAAAAAAATAAGCAAAAGAGTACAATTCCAATTTTTTTTTACAGACAATCCAATCTCTTCTTCCCATCTTTGATGTTAACACAATGTTTCGGCAGGACCCGATTAACTTATACCTGGGCCTCTAGGCTATTAGCAATATGGGGCCCCCATCTTGAACCATCCTTCTCACCACCCACCGTTTCGTGTATAATTTTAAGTTAACTAGTTTGACTGCCAAAAAGAGCTAAAAACCGCTAAATTTTAAAAAATTAGCCCAAAATGGCCAAAAGCCACCAAACACTATAAAACACAAAAAAGACACTAAAAATGGTCAAAAATAGCCAAAAAGTGGCCAAAATGTTTAAGCTAATTTAGTGCTGTTTTGCACTGCCAAAACAAGCAATGCTCTGAATCCAGGGCCAGATTAACCTATACCAGGGCCCCTAGGCTATTAGAAATATGGGGCCCCCAGTTCTTGAATCATCCTTCTCCCCACCCACCATTTTGTGTATAATTTTAAGTTAACTAGTTTGACTGCCAAAAAGTGCTAAAAACTGCTCAATTTTTTTAAAGTAGCCAGGAATGGCTAAAAGCCACCGAACACTAAAAGAACACAAAAAAAGACACTAAAAATGGTCAAAAATTGCCAAAAAGTGGCCAAAATGTTTAAGTGTAAACATGCTAATTTAGCACTTTTTGCACTGCCAAAACAAGAAATCCCACGAATCCAGTGCCAGATTAACCTATACTAGGGCCCCTAGGCTATTAGCAATATGGATCCCCCCATCTTGAATCATCCTTCCCCCCCCCACCCTGTTGTGTATAATTTTAAGTAAGTTATGCGATCTATCAATCGTGTGAATAAAGTGGATTATTATGTGCTAATGTCTAATATATTCATTCCATTTTTAAAGAGATATTTGTTAGGACATTTTTATTAAGTTTTAAGATATTATTAACAATATCTTAACAATTATAGTGAGCGCTCAGACTTCACATCAGGGAATGTTCTTATTTTGACAGTTTTATTGTTTAATTCATTTTCCCTGTAGTAGTAGTGATACATTTCTAAATTGCTATTTATTTTGGGCCCTACGCCGTAGTGTAGTTTGTGTATAGGCTAATCCGGCTATAGTCCTGTCAAATATAAAATTAATTTTTCCAGGCCCCTGTTAGCTACAGGCCCCTAAGCTAAAGCCTACTCAGCCTTATAGTATAATCCGGCCCTGCGTTTCGGCCGATTCATTCTACAGCCTTCTTCAGGTGTAACATGTAATATCTGTAAGGAAAGAAAGTCTCTTTTATCTCCAAAAGTTCTCAATGAAATTAAATGAAAGTTTGTCGAAGGGTAGGCAATAGACCACAGAAGATAAATATATATCCTGCCCACCATTTGAAACAATGGAATCTAATACTAAAACAAGTTCAGTCACTTTTTAATAAAACCTCAGATGAAACTGATTAGACACAAACATTTATTTATTCTATTACCAGTTGGAACTATAAGGTCTTAAAGTAAGAGAAACATTTTTAGCAAATGCATTACGACCTACAGTGTATATATAATGTTTATTTTCTTTAAATGAAAACAACAAAAAAACCATCTCAGAAATTCAAATATGTCCATGAATTTTTCACACATAATAACTAGTTAAAAATAAAAACAGGTTCGGTTAGTCACTCAATAGAAACCGTCACGTGACCAACATCTTTTAGCAGCACAGCTTGTTTGGGGTGTTCAATTAAAAAATTGGAAAAAAAGGGGTGATTATTGAATAAGTTACTTCTCTCACCTTTTGTTGGGTGGTGATCACTAAAAAAAGGTCTGAATTTTCAAAAACCAAGTGGGCACAAACTAGTGACCAATTTAGCATAAACTTACACTGCATATTGAACCCCACCCACCAAAAACCTATTTAGGAGGGAAATTTTCCAAAAATAAGAAAGTTTTTTTTTACATAATAAGGAGTAAATGTTTAAATTTTCATCCCTCTAGCTCCATTGGTATGGCCTATACGCATGGTCCATAGATAGATAGATAGATAGCCAGCCAGCTAGACCAAGTTAAAAACTGAAGAAAATTTTGAGGACAGTGCAAAAAACAAGCGTGTATGCTGCTGGACACACACTAAGAGACCAATTTAGCATAAAATTTCATTGCAAATTGAACACCCCACTAAAAAATGGGAGGAATTAAAAAAAAAAGGAAAAAAAGAAGAAGTTTTTTCTGGACATAAGAAATAAATGTTTAAATTGGTACAGCCTGTATAAGTGATACATATATAACTAGCCAGCCAGCCCAACTTAAAAACTGAAGAAACCTATAGTGACAGTTTTGGTTAGCGGTTCCCAACATCACAGAAATTCAAATATATGTGTGAATTTTTTCACATATAATAACTGGTTAAAAATAAAATAAAATGTATTTTTTTTTAGAGATGGTCACATGACCACAGTCAGCCAATCAGCATGCTCATAGCACAAGCTGTAATCCCTGTAGGAAAATCTGCAATGCTCAGTCAATATGGCTGTCAGTGTCGCTTTATCCAGTTGCCTCCCAGAAAGAAAGCCGTTCATTCAAGCAATACTTATCAGGCAATATTGCATGATTAATTTACTTATCAAATCTTTTCAAAGATTGTGAGGAAAGACTCCGAACCAAACATGTTTTTCAATTCCAAGTTTTGTTTGCTTTTCATTTTTCTGAATGATGAAAATGACTAAGGTCTGGTTAGTAACTCAATAGAAACCATCACGTGACCAACATATTTTGGCGGCATGCCCTGTTGGGGGTGATCAATTAAAAAATTTGAAAAAAATAGTTGAGCAATGAATAAGTTACTTCTCTTGCCTTTTGTTGGGCTGTGATCACTAAAAAAAAGTTTGAATTTTCAGAAAGCAAGCCTGAATGCTGACAGACACAATCTAAGATCAATTTACCATAAACTTACATTGTAATTGAACACCTCCATTAAAAAACCAGGGGGGGGATTAAAAAAAACAACTTTTTCTAGACATAATAAGCAGTAAATGTTTAAATTTTCAGTACTCTAGCTCCATTGGTGCGGCCTGTACGCATAATAGATACATAGCCAGCCAGCAAACTTAGGTTTCTTCAGTTTTTAAGTGATTCTGACTAGCTGGCTATCTATCCATGTGTCACAAGTACAGGCCATACCAATGGTGCTAGAGGGCTGAAATTTTAAACATTTACTCCTTTATTATGTCTAGAAAAACTTCTTTTTTTTTAAATTCCCACCCAAAATTGTTTTTTAATGGGGGCAGGGGGTTCAATTTATAATGTAAGTATATGCTAAATTGGTCACTTAATTTGTGTCCATTTACACTTTTTTGGAAAACAAAAGGTGAGAGAAGTATTGATTGATCACCAGTTTTTTAGTTGATCACCCCGAACACGGCAAGCTGCCAAAAGACATTGGTCGCACAATGGTTTCTATTGAGTGATTAACCAGACCTGTTATTTTTTTTGTCCACACAACGCTTCGGCTGATCCATTCTACGGCCTTCCTCAGATGTACAATCCGTATGAAAAGAGGGGGGGACTATTTTTTGAAAAATTCGGAATTTTTAGTGATCCATCAATAGGCGAGAGAAGTAACTTATTCATTGATCACCCCTTTTAGTTAAATAATTACAATCTCACAAGTTCAGGTATCCGGGCGTGGATCAAAACGCTCAAGTCCCATGGCCTGTTTCCGTCAGAGAGGCGACCCACTAAGCCAATCGACCACCATATCCACCTCACCACGACCATACACACGTGAAAGATAAAAGAAACAGAAAAGAACAGACGTGAAACTTTGTTAATTTTGTTATTCACACAAACTCTGATGTATCTATACAACCTCGGGGAATTCCCAAGTCTCTATCTAATTAAAAATAATTAACAAGATGCAATCTAATTAAAATTAGGTGATTTAATTAACCTGAGACTCTTTTTGTGTGTTTCTCTAGAATTCTGCAGAACCGGGAAAACACTGTCCGATCGTTGTTCACTGATGTTTTACTAGAAATCGCCAAAAAAAAATCAATGGAAAACTAACAACCACACAAAACTAAAACAAGGTTCCATACACACATCAAAAAGATTAGGAACTAAAAAGCACTAAGAGAGCGCATACACTAACTAAAAACTGAATGAAAATCGGTTCATATATACCTATGGTGCTGAGGAGAATTAATCACTGCTACCCACAATACTGGTTTAAGGTTATTTATTCATGTGTTCTGACATTTATATGTATCTATCTATATATCCGGACTTCGTTCAGCCCTAACTGTTCATCAAGTGCATCTGGAGGCAAAGGTTCAATACCAGCCTCTTTAGGTATTGAACGCCTGCCTCCAGACACGCTCAATTTCCAAATTCTAATGCCTGTGTTGGGTAAGTCTCCGTGATAAAGCTTGGATTATCTTTGGTCAAATATGGCAACCCTGGTTGACCACTGTTCTGATGATGTCTGTGGCCATGCTGAGGAGATTTGCACAGCAATCTACGCGTGAATGTTTTGGGTTTTTTAAGTGGGAGTGTTCTTCTTTCGTTTATCCACCACCGAAACATCCAATTGGACGCGTACGGGTCACAAGTTTAGACCTGCCAGCCAGCTCACCATATTTGAGTCAAAAGTCTTAAGACGCACAATTTAACCCGTGGAGCCTCAGAGCCAGAGAATAGGTCAGGAAAAAAATCACGGTTGTTGCACGAGGACAATCTCTCTCTGCCTCCAAGGTCGTTTTCCAGTGGTACAATGAGACGTCACAACTGGATGCTTTTTGGCTGCAGGAGTTGCCAGAAAGCAGGTTTACCACCAGTTTGCCATAAGGGGGTCCACTCCGAGTTTTGGGTTTTTTTTCTGTCAGAGTAACCTTCTCTTGGTTGGACTGCCTTACAGAGCCAGTGGTTTCTGCCTTAGGGGTTTCACTCATGGTTTGGAACTAGAGTTGTTCATCTCCTAGACTGGTTGCCAACCATGGCTAAAGAGCCCCGTTTCTTCCTTGTGTGTAGTTTTTTTTCTGTCAGAGTAACCTTCTTTTGGTTGGACTACCTTACAGGGCTAAAGGGCTCCAACTGCCCTGATATTTACTCATATCTGCAGGGAGAAGTGGATTCATGCCGTTCCCAATGGCCTTGGTGCAAAGTGAATGCAAGCAGCCTCAGCCGAAACTTGAACTCGATTGGCCGATTCGGTTTTCCATGTCAGTAACCGTTACGCCACTCTGCACCACCCAAATTGAAATGAAAAATACAGTTAACCACAAAAATGTGTTATTACTGACCTGTGCCATAGACAAATATCAGCAGAGAATGAAACTTACCTGAAAATAAATGGAAAAAACACGTTAGACTGAGAACATTAAATTTGAGTAAATTATTTAATATATATCATATT
>VCCN01001949.1:466821-480724 GCA_006491835.1 Architeuthis dux
TTAAAACTCTGTTGCTGGGTTTAGGTTATTTAAGTGTTCTGACATTTATATCTATCTATGTATCTCAGTTTCACCCAGCCTTAACCATTCATAGTAGAAACTTTAAATGTTGCACTCACGCTCCCCTCAATGAATAGGGAAAATGTTTTTTTTTGTTTTTTGAAAATTCTCCCCTAAGTAGGTTTTTAGTGAGGGGGGGGTTCAATTTACAATGTAAGTTTATGCCAAATTGATCTCTTAATTTGTATCCAGCAGCATTCTTACTTGCTTTTTGAAAATTTGGACTTTTTAGTGATCATGGCCCATCACCACTGTTTAATTCACAAGGTAAAAACAAGCATATATAGGTAGCAGTGATTCATAATTTCCCTTGGAATGCTAGTTTAAATGTTTGTTTTCTAAATTCTTTTTCAGGGAAATATTACATCGAGCAAGCCCAGTTAATTATTAATGTTCTTGGGTCACCATCTGAAAAATTTCTTTCCGCTTGTAAATCTGACATGATCAAGATGTTCATCAAACGTAAGTAAAATTTCTGTATTGTGTGTGTCTGTGGCCACATTAAATTCAAAACAACTATTTTTTCTGTGGCAAAACTACCATCGTGATAATGACAAGTTTGACTTGTATAACTTTAACCCTAAACACTAACCCTAACACTATCCCTAAACACTAAACCTAACTTATATCCTTTGTAATTAAATTTAATAAAATACAGTTTTAAATGGTCAAGTTTTCTGCTTTCATTTGAAAAAGAAATTTTTGAAAAAGAAATTCACAGATACGGTTACAAAAAGTGAAGAAAAAAACTGATCAGAGAAAATTTCAAAATCTGTGAAGAAAAAATTCTGTTCTTAGGTCCCCAGACAAACATAGTGCAGCGAAATCTAATGCGGAAATGTTTTGAATTTAACACAGAAAAGGTAACAATTGCCTGTATGTGTGTGTGCACACATGCATTTGCAATTGTAGCCCCAGAAAAGTCTTCTAATTCTTTGCTACTTACTGGCCCTGTCGGCTGGGGCCTAGAAAATGCCGACTGCATTCCCTACAGAGGGGTAAGACCCCCTCCAACAGGGGCCCGGTCCTGTTGGCTGGGGCCTAGAATATGCAGACTGCATCTCCTGCAGAGGGGTAAGACACCCCCCCAAATTAGCCGACTCTGTGGAAATAAAAATTCTCAAATATATATTTCTGCAATTAAAGATTATAACTTTGTTGAAGTAATTTATTACCCATTTAACTCTTAAATTCATACAAAGAACATAGAATGACAATTTCCAGGGAAACAACTTCTGATTAAAATATCTCCCTTTGACCATTTGGTGAATTTTCTTGGGTTTTTTTTCAATTCACAGAAGAGTTCTACTATATTTTATGCTAATCATTGAAGAGTTCCACAGTCAGTTAATGTACCTATATTAACTATAATAACATGCAAAGGCAGATGAAGCAAATATACCTGTTATTCATCATCATCATCTTTCCTCATTTAGATACTTTGTGCCTTTAGAGTGTCTTTAGATCTGCTGATAATGTTGTCATATCAAAAACATGAACTGCTTTTTATTTATCATTTTCTTTTGTATCTGCATGGTAGATAAACCCAACATTGTCTCAATCTTCAGCCATCAATTTCTAGGGAAATGTTTTCTTTCATTGGCAAATAGCAATTGTTTCTGAATGGAAAAATGATGTAGTCTTGTTACATGGGCTATATATTTTAAATATTGTAGTTCGCAAAAATCAGATATTGGCATAGTTTTTGTTATGGTTCATAGGTCTTCGTTTGACTATTTAAAGGACCAATCTAATTCGCCAATTACCTCAGTAGCAGCTTCTACTCCTTTTGTATTGTGTCAAGGATGCCACACACTTTCTAGTTTAAGCTTTTCATGTTCTTTCATATCCCATGTTTGTACACTATATAGTAGTCGAGATCGAACACATACCTCTAAAAATTATTGATTTCTATTGCTCTCTGAGATCTACTACTACTATAATTTAATGTTTAAATGTTAAATTTTTCATTGTGTAAACTTGGTGAAAACAAAAATCAATCTTAAGATATAAACATTTAAAAATTTGTGTAATTCTTATTGACTAAATCGGATCATGTTCCCATCAAGCACCCTAAATTTTTTCAAATCGAAAACTGATGTTTCAGTGACTTCACTGATGTCAAGAAAAAAAGCATCCTTTTTGATTTGCAAAAATTTAGGGTGCTTGATGGGAACATGATCCACTAAATCTGCTCTCTAATGTTAAGAGATTTCTATTTGTAGAAATGGGCAAGAAAAATCCGATTCCATGGTCGACGCTGTACCCTAAAGCCAGTCGAAGAGCAGTTGATTTGCTTGATAAAATGTTGGTCTTGAATCCGTCTGACCGAGTGACTGTAGAACAAGCGCTGAGGCATCCATACTTCACTGGTTACCACGATCAGGATGATGAACCAATCTGTGTTCCTGCGTTTAATTTTGATTTTGAAAAACGAGTAAGTAAAATTTCATGTTATTATTAATTTTCAAGCTCTTAAACAAGATACTTAAAAAAGGGGGCCTTTTAGCTAAGATCAAAGTGTAGTATCTGTTCTTCGAAACCGGCATGGCCTCAAAATTTGGAGAAACGCAGCCATTCGGGGGTCCTGTGGCATGCTCGGGTATTGTCCTGGGAGAAGTTGCACAGGATATCTTGGCTGCGGCTAGGATCAAAGAGGAGTATCTATGCTTCGAAACCGCCATGGCCGGGAAGTTCAGAGAACTGCAGCACTTCAGGGGTCCTTGTGGCATGCTCGGGTATCGTCCTGGGAGAAGTTGCGCAGGATATCTTGGCTGTGGCTAGGATCAAAGAGGAGTATCTATGCTTCGAAACCGCCATGGCCGGGAAATTCAGAGAACCGCAGCACTTCAGGGGTCCTTGTGGCATGCTCGGGTATGGTCCTGGGAGAAGTTGCACAGGATATCTTGGCCAACTGGACAGAGGGCAATCACCATTAGCATGCTCAGGATTCGTCCTGAGAAGCTTTTGTCATCTCCACCCCTTCCCCCACCACCTTTTATCCCAGTCCCCGTGACATTTGTCTCAGTGACAGGGATTTGGGATTCTCCCCCCTCAAGTCTCTAGTCACAGGGACATGGGATCTCCCCCCTCCCCCTCCTGAATTTGGCACTAAATGACCCACCAAGGGTCGATGTGCCATTAAACAAAACAATCAATCAATCATTAAAAAAAAGGTGCTTTCCAAATATCTGGGTCCGGATGGATATTCACTGAGTCCAGGAAATAATTCTGAAACTCGAAGGGAGATAACTATGTTAATTGTATGGACAGAGTCGCTTCCCCTGTTAGAAGCGCTTTCAAAAAAAATAAATTTCAATCATTTAGTCTTGTGTTCCATGGGGGAAAAGTTTTGATCTGTATTTGAAAGCTTGATTATTTCTATATTTAAATCTTGTGTCATTATTAAGAAGAAAGATTGGTGGAAAACTCTGATATAAACCTTCTCGGAGAAAAATGTACAGAATCAGAGATTTTTCCGAAAATTTATTAATTCTGCTATTTCCACAGCCTTAACAATATAAAAATATAAGGCGACTCTATCCGTAAAATTAACATAGTTATCTCCCTTTGCGTTCGGAATTATTTCTAGGGTGGAGTTACAACCTTTTCCCTACTCACTAAGTTTAGTGGATCATGTTCCCATCAAGCACCCTAAATGTTTGCAAATCTAAAAGAATGGATTTATCCTTGACACCGGTGACGTCACTGAAAAGTCAGCAGTGTTACCAAGATAAACAAAGTCTTTGTGTTGATATCGAGAAAATACTAGACTGAACTGGTGTCGCTAGTCTGTCTCCGAAATGTTCAAAGTTACTTACATTCGATAAAAAATAGGTTGTTTATAGGTTTGTTTGTTTTTTTAAACTAACAAACTTTCGAAGTTACTAAGATAGAAACTTAGCATATCTGACTGCCAAGTTTTTTCAGAGACACACAGACTTCGAAAGTTTGTTAGTTTCAAAAACGAAATAACATTTGGATTGAAAGCACAAACAGATACTTAGATTAAAAACAAACAATAGTTTTTAATTTTTTCAGAAGAAAGTATCCCATCAGGATCATATTCCCATAAAAAAATAACACTGAAGATCTGACGTGGTTTGAACTCATGTCATAGGAGTTGGCAGTCAGATACACTAACGATTACACTAAGAAGACAGTTATTGACTGGTTGTAAAATTTAAACTCTAATAATCACAAATAAGCAATAAGCACAAAAAGATACTGAGCACAAAAGTTTTTAATTTTTTCGGAAGAAAGTATCTTAGTAACTTCGAAAGTTTACTTTATTAGTTTAAAAAAGAAAAATCTATAAACAACCTATTTTTTATCGAATAAATAGTTTTTAATTTTTTTGGAAGAAAGTATCTTAGTAACTTCGAAAGTTTGTTAGTTTAAAAAACAAACATACCTATAAACAACCTATTTTTTATCGAATGTAAGTAACTTTGAAGATTTCAGAGGCAGACTAGCGACACCAGTTCAGCCTAGTATTTTTCTTCAATATCAACACGCGGACTTTGTTTATCTTGGTAACACTGCTGACGTTTCAGTGACGTCACTGGTGTCAAGGATAAATCCATCCTTTTAGATTTGCAAAAATTTAGGGTGCTTGATGGGAACATGATCCAGTTTAGTAAATATCGAGTTACCTCCCTTACATTTACCCTGAAAGTTGCAAATTTCCATTTGCATTTTTTATACTAATTTGCTTTAGATTTATCTTAGCAAATATAAGTTTGAGTACAGTAACCAAATGTGTTGGTTTATTTTCTTAGTTTGATCATTAAGAGTTAATCTTACAATAAAGATTAAATACTAGCATTCCAAGGGAAATTATGAATCACTGCCACTCATATATGCTGATGATCAATTAAAAAGTTGGGCTGTGATTTCAAAAAACAAGCGGGCACAAACTAGTGACCAATTTAGCATAAGTTTACATTGAAAATTGAACCCCCACCCCCTAAAACCCAATGCCTTTTTTTTTGTTTTTTGAAAATTCCCCTGCAAAATAGGTTTTAGTGGGGGGCTCAATTTTCAATGTCAGCTTATGCCGAAAAACTATTGATTGAATTATGGGACTCATTATCTGGGAATAATTTTTGTTAACATTGTGAGACAGATTTTGGAGGCTTTTCGGATGTACTAACACAGTAATAACATCATCATGGTGACATCACCATAAATAAATATGATAAACTGCATTATAGTTGTTTTTCAAACCAAAACAATTATTATCAGATATTATTTATGACCAAACTCTACAGCATTGAAACTCTGTTGCCAAAAATATTTTCTCGTAGTGTTGTACTCATCTTTGGACGGCAACATATTCATATTTTTGGCAACAGAGTTTCAATGCTAGAGTTTGGTTATAAATAATACCTGATAATATCCATTTGATTGTATAATGTTCCACTAGAAATAATAAAATCCTGCTATGTTTGGTTTAGAAGAAAATTAACTTTCTATTAAAAAGTGGTATGGTGTACTTATTTATGGACGATACTGTATATCCCTGATGAATTATTATTACATATTTATTTTTCTTTGTGATATTTCATATTAGAAACCATCAACCAAACTGTCAACATAGGTTTCTTCAGTTTTCAAGTGAGTCTAGCTGGCTATTTATGTATGTGTCGCGCATACAGACCATACCAATGGAGCTAAAGGGCTGAAAATTTAAGCATTTACTCCTTATTATGTCTAGAAAAAAGTTTGTTTTTTTAATCCCCCCCCCAATAGGATTTTAGTGGGGAGTTCAATTTACAATATAAGTTTATGATAAATTGGTCCCTTAGTTTGTGTACAGCAGCATTCACGCTTTTTTCATGAAAATTTGATCTTTTTTTAGTGATCATGGCCCAACAAAAGGCGAGAGCAGTAATATATTCATTGATCACCCCTTTTTAAATTTTTTTAATTGATTACCCCCAACAAAAAGACATTGGTTACGTGGCGGTTTCTATTGAGTGACTAACCAGACCTACTTATTCTAGATTAATTTTGGACGGAAGAAGAACTAAATAAAATATATTTTTTGTCTAAAACATTTCTGTTACTTCTATTTTCAAAGGATATGACAATAGGTCAGTTCCGAGAAGCTATTCATGAGGAAATCATCGAGTACCACGAACCGAAAAATCCTGTGCTCAACTTCAGCCCGGTGCTGCGTCCAGCCCCGAAAACCAATGAAAATCTTAGAAGCACTTCACTCGGTGATTCCTCCTCTTTGATGCCATCTTCGCTTGGCGGCAGCAGCTCTCCTGAAATAACGGAACAGGGTGCCGCCTTGCAAGCGTACGTCAAACAGTTACGTGAGAGACTCAAGTCGTCCGCAACTGCAGAAAAGACCAAACATTCCTTGCAATCTGTCGGGAAAGAGAACCAGGAATCGTCAATCCCGTGCCATTATTTGTCCGAGGAAGTCGGCGTCCCTAACGGTTCGGCGAACGATGCGACTTCCGCTGAAAGTTCTTCGGTGTCTTGCAGCGAGAACCTCCTGGCCACTTCGACGCTGTCATCGGACGACGTGGAAATGCTCAGTGCCAAATCGACTGAATTAAAAATGGATGCCACTTCCTCGTTGTCGAAATCGGCCCCCCAGATGTTGCCAAACTCTGTTTCGCAACCCCAGGCCCAGGATTTGCAGGGTTCGGGATCTGACCACCAGACAATTTCTGCTGATACTAAAGAACTTATTAAAGCGGCTTTAAGAAATGCTACATTAAAGAAACGTGGAGGTAAGTGCCTGTCTTAATTACTGCAAATGTTTACCTTATTTGCCACTGGCCTTCATTCCGATGATGTCTGTGACTGCGTATTGCACGGCAATCTGTGCAGGAATGTTTTTAACTCTTAAATTCATGGACAGTGAAACTCTTCAATGAATAAATAAGAACTAATAGAACTCTTCTGTGAAGGAATCAGGGCTCGAAATTAACGTCGTTTATAATCTTGTAAATAAATAATTTAATAAATCTGACATTTCGTATTGTTACATATTTTTCTTATTAATTTTATTAAAAGTCAAAACAATACTTTCTCTAAATAAAAATAAATAATCGCTTTTTTACTAAAACCAAAAACAAACACTGCCGTACCGACTGGCCTTAGTTAAATTGTGATTAAAAAAACTAAAAAGTAGGATAAATGTAAATAGAAGTCAAAAATTAATAAAAATAGGTTACAATGCGTCATCTAATAAAAGAAATAAAATAAAATAATCGTTTTTTACTAAAACTCAAAAGTACAAAAGTAAAAACTGTTGATTTTCAATATTTTTCATTGAAAACCATCATAATCGACAACTGATATTCGTCCCCTTCTGGGCTTATATTCAAGTCACCACCCTTAAAATGCTTAAACCAGTTTTGGGCGGTGCAGTCAGATATTATTGCATTTTCTTCTTACTTCCGGAATTCCATGAGCAGCTTCAGCAGCTTTGAGGCTCAGCGTAAAATAATGCCTCAAAATTGTCAGAATCTCAATACTTGTATCCGCCATTATAACATCTGAAACAAAAGTTACAGTTGATTAGTATTGATGATGATATGATGTATATAATAATAATATTGATAATAATATTGATAATGATATGATGTATATAATAATAATATTAATAACATTCCAAGGGAAATTATGAATCACTGCCACCCATATATGCTTCTTTTTACCTTGTAAATTAAACAGTGGCGGTGGGCAGTGATCACTAAATAGTCAAAATTTTTAAAAAAACAAGTGAGAATAATACTGGACACAAACTAAGGGACCAATTTAGGATAAACTTACACTGTAAATTGAACCCCCCCATTAAAAACCTATTTTGGTAGGGAATTTTCAAAAAACTAGCATTCCAAGGGAAATTATGAATCACCACCACCTTTAAATGCTTCTTTTTACCTTGTAAATTAAACTGTGGTGGTAGGCAGCAGTCATTAAATAGTCTAAATTTTGAAAAAAACAAATGAGAATACAGCTGGACACAAATTTAGGATAAACTTACATTGTAAATTAAATCTCCCACTAAAAACTTATTTTGGTAGGGAATTTTCAAAAAACAAAAAAAATAGCATTCCAAGGGAAATTATGAATCACTGCCACCTATAAATGCTTCTTTTTACCTTGTAAATTAAACAGTGGTTGTGGGCAGTGATCACTAAATAGTCCAGATTTTCAAAAAAACAAGTGAGAATACAGCTGGACACAAACTAAGGGACCAATTTAGGATAAACTTACATTGTAAATTAAACCCTCCACTAAAAACTAAAAATGTCCTACTTTGCTTTTAGGCAATTTGGTCTATTTAGTAATCACTGCCCACCACCACTGCTTTTAGGCAAAGTAGGACGACTTAACTGTCAGAAATGGATTGTATCATAAGGACTTATTTGACTAATCACCACTAAAGAAGCTAAAATTTGGACTATTTAGAAACAGTATTTGTCATTCTTAGTCAAATATTGATGCAAATTATTTCCAATTTTTGCAATTTTTATCATCTCTTTGTCGGTGCTCTGTCATGCTTTAAGAATTGGATTGTTTTCGTAATTGTTTGAATTTTGTTTGAATCTTCCAGAAAATGAAATGAAAGAAGATGGAAGGCCTCGTCCGGTCACTGCAGCTCAGCGTCAACGTGAACGTGAAGATAAACGACGCAAAAGAAAAGAGAGAGCCTTGAAACGAATGAAAGACAAAAAAGGTTGGCATTCACCACTTAAAATTAACTTCACAAATAATTTTAAATCAAGAATTATATAAAAAAAAAAACACTTTTCAATGAAAATGAAAAATGTTGAAAATTATTTTCAATTTCATGTTCTAGACGTTATAAATATTAAAATTGTAAAACTTCAAAGTTTTTAAAAAAACTTAAAATTTAATAATTAACATTTTTATTAACATAGTTCCACCTTGTGTATAGGTGTGTGCCTTCTGATGTATATGTTACGGCTGTTTAGGCCATTTTCAACATCCTGACCCTTGTGTATTGGTGTATGCCTTCTGATGTACATGTTACGGCTGTTTAGGCCATTTTCAACATCCCGACCCTTGTGTATTGGTGTAGGCCTTCTGATGTACATATTATGGTATCATTCGAAGATCGTAGCTCTTGGTGGTCGGGTACTCCTCTGCCTTGCGTTTTAAACCATCATAATCGAAAATTGATGTTCGTCTACTTCTGGGATTTATTACAAGTGACAAGTCACCACCCTTAAAATGTTTAAACTAGTTTTGGGCAGTGCTGTCAGATATTATTGCATTTTCTTCCACTTCCGGAATTCTATGAGCAGCTTCAGCGGCTCTGAGGCCCAGTTTAAAATAATGCCTCAAAATTGCCAGTGTACCACGATGAACCCGTGCGATGCACCGCCAAGATACTGTTGTGCAAACTCCGGCACTTGACGAGACTTCAGTCATTGGTTCTTCGGAAGATGTGTCATCTCGAAAGATAGCGAGGCAATGCGAAGAATAGGTGTTTTTAGCAATTCAATTTATTTGCAGTTTGTGGAAACTGCCCGATAAAATGAGAAGAACAAAGCGAACTACTATTTCCTACATCCACCCCTCGCACCCCCCATCCCATCTTCAGTCACCCGTCTTCATTATACCTTGGTCAACTCCTACTCATGTAGTAGTCCCAACGCCTGGTCCTAGACATTCCAGGTTTGTCCTGTCCCGCTTCATCCTGCCAACTGAATCTCCCTCCAAAATAACTTCCCCTTTCCTCTGCCCATAGCTACCCTCATTCTATGGTGACCTACATTCAGTGGAAGGTCCCTTCAAATTCAAAGTTTCTCTGAGACCCTATACTAACATGCAAAAATGCTCTATTTCTTACATTTAAATTGTATGTGACACTTAGTACACTTCATGAGTTAAAGGCAAGGATAAAATATAATATTATATAAGAGACTGTGCAGATCAATTCAATTGTATGCAACACTTAGTACACTTCATGAGTTAAAGGCAAGGATAACATGTAATATTATATAAGAGACTGTGCAGATCAATTAAATTGTATATGACACACCGGTGTTACAGTGGGTTCTTATGGGTTTTATATCAGTAAAAGTAAACATAAACAAGCACAAAAAAACCCACAACTGAAATAAAACATTTGTATAAAAATAATACCAGCATTCTGCATTATGAATCACTGCCACCAATATATGCTGTTTTGGGGGTGATCAATTAAAAAGTGTGAAAAAGGGTGTGATCAATGAAAAGTTACTTCTCTCACCTTTTGTTGGGCTGTAATCTTTAAAAGGGCCTGAATTTTCAAAAAATACTCAGGTATAAACTAGTGACCAATTTAGCATAAACTTATTGCATATTGAACCCCCCCTTTAAAAACCTATTTAGTGGTTAATTTAAAAAAAAAACATTTTCCCTACTTGAGGGGAGTGTGTGTGCAAAATTTCAAGTTTCAACTATGAACAGTAAGGGCTGGGCAAAGTTCAGATGCATAGATAGATACATATATAATGTCAGAACGCATGAATAACCTAAACCCAGCAACAGTATTTAAACCAGTGTTGTGTGTAGCTGTGATTAATATAGTGGAGTCATTGATAGTCTTTAGATATGTACATGAAATGAGCTTTGGGGTAAAGGTCTATAAAAAAGTGGAAATACTTTTGATACAACCTAATACTTTCATCTTTCTTTTTCTTTAAAGATGCTGACACAGAGCAAGAACAACTGTCTGATGCGGATCGAGAACTTCTGGAACGTTGGAAGAACATGCAGACCCAGAAATCTAATTCCCAATTAGGCAAAGTTGTCCCTAATTCAAATAAGGCCACAGCCTTGTGCCCCGAACAAGAGAACCTCCCTGTTATGCTGGGCCCCAACCAGCAACAAACCCCTTGCAACGGCAACACTAATCAATCCTTAATTCTTTGTCATGGTACAGCGACTCATGTCTTACCTATGTCACATCACGTGACCGGTGTGACGCAGGTGAGCACGGCATCGAATCATCCGCTTCAAGTGGAAGGTAGCAATTCGGTTAGCCCTGGCTCTGAAACTAGCTTGAAGCCAAGTACGAACAATAATCCCGCTAATCCACAGGCAACTGCCTTGTTCGATCTGTTGAACCAGAGTAACGATGCTAATTCGCAGTCGAACGCACAACGGGCCTTTAACACCCTTGATGTCGGAAGTCTACATTTATTAGGTCTCCTTAATCTCCAGAACGGCCAGCAGGTTGGAATGCTCGGGCAAAATTATCTGCCGGCACAAAGTCAGCTGAATCTGATACGTCCGACTGCAACTTCTCCTTCGCATCACCTGATGGCAAATCAAGGCTTAGGGATGGGCATGAGCGAAAGCATTCTGATACAGAACAATTCCAACAACAACCATACCAACGGCACGAGCAACTCTCTTTCATCGAGCCCTCTACAGCCAGCGGCACACAACGACCCTGCCAGTACGACTACGATGACAACAACGACCACTTCGCCTACCGTTTCCTCGGCCCTGTTTGTTCAAACGGACATTCCTCTCTCGACGGATTCCGCTGAAGGCGGCTTCGCGAATGTCATGAAATGGAAGGACGTCTCCTTCGGCCATTCTTCTTCAGACGAGAACTCAATATCGCCCAACAACGTCTTTGGGCTGATGGACAAGAATCAGAAACTGATTTATACCATGTCCTCGGCTTCTTCCTCTCTGACGTCCTCCTCTGTTGGGACGTCTGGAAATTTGATGGCACACTCGTCCGAAACGAATTTCCCCGGCGGCCCATTCGAAACCCAGTTCCCACCTTTGCCAACAATACAGGTAAGTCCTTTAAATACCTTGAATGAAATTTTTATTGCAAAACTAGGACGACTTAACCGTCAAAAATGGATTGAATCATAAGGACTGATTTGACCAATCAACACTAAAAAAGCTAACATTTTTTTTACTTTTGTACTGCAATGACTGTTTGGGTTTTAGTAAAAAAGGGATAGATTGAAAAAAATGGCAAAATAGGACGATTTATCTGTCAAAAATGGATTGCATCATAAGGACTGATTTGACCGATCACTGCTAAAGAAGCTAACATTTTTTTTACTTTCGTACTAAGCTGGCACAGCAATGACTGTTTGAGTTTTAGTAAAGAAAACGGATTATTTTATTTATTTTTTTTTTATTAAATGAAGTATTGTAAACCATTTTTATTAATTCTTGACTACTATTTACATTCATCCTAATTTTTAGTTTGTTTAATCACAATTTCAGTAAGGCTGGCATAGACAGTGTAATTGTTTTATTCGTTTATTGTAAACCATTTCACACATTGTGATTTTTTTAAAAATTATTAAAAATTAAGATGAGGGTAAATAGCAGTAAAAGAAAAATGGTTTCAATACTTGATTTAATGAAAAAAAACAAAATAAAATAATAGTTCTAAATAGTTTTAGGGACACATACGTACATAAGTTGGGTATAAGGCTTAGGAAGGGGGCTATTGGATTGAGAGAGTTTTTCTGAATATGAGAGCAGTACCCATTAGCACAATCTTTTGTATTTTGATGGATTTCCTGGGATTTAAAAAATTATTATTATTGTTATTGTTTTTGTGTGTGTGTGTATATTATTTTATTTTTGCAAATGAAAAAAAGCAAAATGGTTGTAGATTTGTAGATTTCTTGAAGGTGATACGGAAAACAAATGTTAAATTCTTCTTCTCTGATTGACCAGGTGAGCTGCATCGAAGAAGAGAACCGGAATAGACTGCAAGACAAATCTTTGGTGACGCCGCAACATGCAACAGAAGGTTCTTCGGATCTGATATCTGCTCTGAGCAAGCAACTGTCCAAATACCAAGTGGAAGATTCTGTTCCCCCTGCCCTAGCGTTGACCCCTAAAGGCACAGGAGATGGTTATGGTGTGGGATTAGACCTCGATGCTTTCATGGCCGAAAGCCTGGCGGACAAAAATGACTGGTAACTTTCTTTTTTTTTCCTTTCCTCATTCTTAGTACACTTTGGAATTTTTTTCATTTCTGTCCCACCAAAAAGTCATGAAAGTTTTTTTTTCATTTCTGTCCCACCAAAATGTCATGAAAGTTTTTTTTTCATTTCTGTCCCACCAAAATGTCATGAAAGATTTTTTCATTTCTGTCCCACCAAAAAGTCATGAAAGATTTTTTCATTTCTGTCCCACCAAAAAGTCATGAAAGATTTTTTCATTTCTGTCCCACCAAAAAGTCATGAAAGATTTTTTTCATTTCTGGTGTCCAAAAATCTTGGAATATTTCTGTTTATTAATTATCTTATCTTGTTGGCTTTCTGTCATGCTAAAGCAAACAGAAAGAGACGACAATGGGTTTCTCAGTTCTTCCATTTTTCTGTACTGCAGAGCGGGGCTAGTTATATACAGGGGCAAGTTGATACACTGACATTACTTTCAATAAATGATGACAGATGGCTTCTTGTCGTGGACAGGCATCTTTATTTTTTACGGGTGCTATGCTAGTTTATATTTATAATTTTCATCTCTCTATTCAAATATGCTGAAAAGTCATTTTTTAGCAAATTGCACAATTAACATTAGCTGAACAGTTTGGAAGGATCTTCGTAAATATTTTGGTTATATGAGTTTAAAAAAACAGTTAGCTATAAAATTAATTATGACTTTTATTTTTCAAAACAATTTGAAATAATATTAAATTCATTAATTGATTTAAAATAAATTATTGTCTTTTGTAAAAAAAAAAGCTAAATTGTAACGCTACCCACCTCTAACCCTAAGCAATATGTCGCCACTAAATATTAGTTTTTTAAATAAAAAACTAAGTCATAACGGTACCCACCCCCCACTGACTGAATATAAAATT
>VCCN01001949.1:624030-636900 GCA_006491835.1 Architeuthis dux
AAATTAGGAAAACATTTTCATAAGAAAATTACTCAAATTGCTAAACCAAATCTTAACCCAGATTTTTTACAAACTTGTGTTGTCTGCTTTATTCAAATTTCTGCATTTTAAAATTTTCTCTCTTGTGATTGGTCAATTCATCAAAAACCACCCAATCACAGTGTAACGTAAAGAGATTGTGACAAGCATATTAATATAATATTTTTTGTTTTCATTTTTCTTTATTTTTCTTTTTTCTATTACAACAGATCACAATCAGTTTTCTATTTTTTATTTAATAGAATAAATAACTATAATATTTTTTTTTCTTCTCTCCAGTTGTTCTGTTGAATATGGACAACAAGTTCTGCTGGGTGAGGGTCTTGCAAAGCTGGTCGAAATGACGAAGGAAGATGCTGTTTACTCTGAAAATGCTCTCTGTGTTCTAATCTATCTCAGCAAACACGATTTCATGCGTCCTCTAATGGGAAGTTCCGATGTCATTCAGACGGTCCAGTCAAAGTTTGAATCGGTGATTCCCACTCACCTCTACTCGGAGATTCTGAACGCTTTCTGTCTTTTCTCCAATGAGGCCGTAAACCGGGTGAAGCTGAGACAATTTGGAATCCTCAAGATTTTGCTCAGTGCGCTACAGGACCCGCGCTATGCACCCCTGCACAATCGGATCATCAGTGCGTTCGTTAACTTTTTATATGATGATAGCAGCTTTGACTTGCTCCTTGAGAACGGGCTTGTGCCTGTGCTCCTTGTCCATCTCCAGCGATGTGCAGGTTTTTCCTTTTCAATGCCTGACACCGAACTGTTCGTGGAGTCTTTAATTGAAGCGATAATGAATCGTAAGGAAGATGACGGGAATTCTAGTACGCAGGAGCCTGAGTGTAGCAACATCCAGAAAACGTCTTCCGAGCAAGCCAAGACCAGTAGCACCAGCACCAGCAAGGAGTCGGGTCCTGAGGAAGACCCTAAAAAGGGGTTAATTGACAAGGAGAAAAGCTCTGCTGAATGTGAGGAGATCTCGAGCAACAATCCAGAGTTAACTTCAAATGAGAATGCTGATGCGACTATATCGGAACTGCAAATAGAAGAAAAGTCGGCACCCTCACCCGCTAAGAAGCCACACCTTCCAGCAAGTGATAATTTCCATGAAAAAGGGGAGACATCTTCGTCAGCGGAAAAAAATAGCTCCTTCCAAACTGGCAAAGCACAAAATTCTTGTGCGCCTGACTCGGTCGATGTTAGCGGACCACCCCAGACACCGAGCAGAAACGGGCAAATTCCAAAGAGAAAACACGAGACTGAAGTCTTTTCCGAGTCATCTAAACGATATCGTCTGTCATTAGGTGTCGAGACGGACCCGTTAAAGGAACCAGCCATCCTGAGTCTCCAGGTTCCGGACACGCATAACTTGAGCCTGCTAGGTGCCGAGACGGTTGCGAACATGGTAGATATGTCGGCCTCCACAGTGTTGTCACACGTCAGCAAATGCTCATCTTCTCCCGAGCGCTCAGAAACGTATACCACAGAGATCGTAGCTTTCCACGGCAGTGCTCTTTTGGAGCCTTCTCAATCGCAGTCAGCGGACATGGAAAGGAATGCTGCCGATATATCAGTGTCTTTAAGGACCAAGTGTAGCCCGAGCCAAATAGAAGAGATTTTGAAGACGAAAGGGTTTTGTATAAAAGCTGAATCGAAGATGTTCGACACGGATCGAAAAGTTGATGATGATGACAACGACGATGAAGACGATAAAGTTTTAGAGAAGCAGCAAAGAAATATTTATTGCATTGACAGTCCTTCGTATCAAAATAACATCACATGGCAGGCGGAGGATTTTGCTAACGATCGAGCGTCGACATCTTCCGCTTTTGTCAAAGAAACGACCAGTGGTCAGTGCCTGAGTCCCCTTAGCAATGCCTCTTATCATTCTCCTGATTGGAGTCCTGACTTCAACACACAGGAGAAAGACGAGGACAGTTACAGCAGTGAAGAAGAAATGCAAGTTGACAGTATCAGTAAAGCTATATGTCAACGCGGTGATGACCTAACAGATAATAATTGTGAGGCATCAGCTTCAGCGACTTGTCGTCATGTTGGTGACATACCAGATGATAATTGTGAGGGGTCAGCCTCTGAGACCCGTCATCGTGATGACCACACACCAGAAGATAATTGTCAAGGGTCAGCTTCTGTGACCTGTCCTTGTGATGACGACCTACCAGATAATGATTGTCTTGGTTTAGCTTCTCCGACCTGTCGACGTGATGACATACCAGATAATAATCATCAAGGGTCAGCCTCTGGGACCTGTTGCCGTAATGATGACGACATACCAGATGATATTGGTCAGGGGTCGGCCTCTGAGACCTGTCACCATAGAAAGAGGAATACAAGCTCTGTCTCCGCCAAAAGACGTCCGAACAACAACATTGCTAACCGAACGACTGAGGACAATATTCTCATTCTTTTGTCGCGTACCTCCCAAAAAGAGAACCCAACAAAATACCTAGCGAACGTGGAGAGCTTTCTGTGTCTCCTACGTTACATTTCTCATGTTCCGCTAGCCTTTCCCAGGAGCGTGCGCATTCTAGGTCGTGTCGTTAGCAACCTCTTCTGCCTTGAGTCCCTTCTGGGTTTCATGGCGCCGGCATTGATATTCTTAGAACTGATGACTTCTTGGAACTGCCGAATTTGTGATACTCGGTGCCAGGATACAATGTTTTGGACCCCATCCAGGGCAACTTGGTTAAACGTTGGTAGTGCTTTCTCCATTAGCTCTTGTATCAAGGGCTCTGACGATCTTTTAAAGGCTGGTCAGTTAATACTCAACGAGTTTGGTGTGGTGGCTGAGATCAACTTTGGTACCTGCTTGCTGGCCCAACACTTAATGAAGCAGACGCCACAACAGATGTACGTCATTGCCTGCCTACCTTTCCTGTGCAGGTAATTGACGTTGCTTTGCTAAACGTTTTTTTCTTGGTTCATACTTTTTATGCACATCAGTATCACATACAATTTAATTGATCTGCACAGTTTCTTATATAATATTATATTTTATCCTTGTGTTTAACTCATGAAGTGTACTAAGTGTGACATACAATTTAATTGATCTGCACAGTCTCTTATATAATATTATATTTGAATTCACAAGTATTTTATACATTGGCGCCAACTTTTAGTTTTCCCAGGGGGGTGGGTTCAAATTTAAAAAAAACGTTACTTTGAAGCTATTTAATTTAATTGCGTAGAAACACATGTTATCAGTAGTAACATTTAACGGTTACCATGCTGTCACGGAACATATGGTTTCACACATATACACCTAACGTGGTATCTCGAGTGTTCAAAACAACAAATTATACACCCGAGACGGGAAAACGGATTAAAACGATATTAGAATAAATATTTTGTACAGATAACAAACCGGGAAACAAAACACAAACTCAGGGATTTTTTGGTGGGCAATAATTGTAGTTTTTATCAAACAATAAAATGGGAAATATTCTGGGGAGAGAAAATAGTCCGGTTGAGGAAAATCAAATAGTGGGGTTTCAAAATGTTCAAATGGTTTAAAATGTTGATTTTGGTCCACCACCTTTTAGAAAAGGCAAAAAGAAAGAAGAGTCTATATCTCCTCAAAGATAAGATGATCGTGTCTCCCGATCGTCAGGGTTAAAAACACAGCCTCTGTCCATTTGGCTGCGAGCAGCAAGCTTTCGTGTCTCCATCCTCCTCCACCGCTCGGGCACTATGTGCTCCTCTGTTCCTCCTTTCTTCCTTCCTTCCTCTGTGCCGAATTCAAATCCCGGGGAAACAGGATCTTCATAAAATCTTTCCTTTGTCTTTCGCATGCCAATTTTTTAACTCTTGGAGACAAGATTCTCCCGTATCCTTTTTTGTGTTTACATTTTCGTCGTTCCTCAAGGGACTCAACTCCAGATGGACGACCCAAGAGTTATCTCCCTTCCATTCTCTTACACATGCTTGTATGAAAGTCCGAAATAGATTAAATTTGCGTTAAAGGTTTTTTGTTTTAAATACCTTCAATGTAAAATACGTTCTGAACATATCAAACAAAAAAAAAACAGACTAAACAATGCAATAATTCTGTTTATTTTAAAAACAAATTAAATTAATAGTGACAAAGCTTGACGGTGCACCTATGTTAAATTGTTTGTCAATTAATACCAGGGGAGGCTCGGCCACTCGACAATTTTCCCAGGGGTGACTCGATACCCAAACCCCCACATAGTCGTCGCCTATGATTTTATACCTCTATTTTCAGCAAAAAGGGTTATCCTATATATAGGGTTCTTTTGTTTGTTGGTAGATTTTGAAATAATTAATAAAAGAATTTGTTGACAAACATATTGTGGCCAGTGTCATATTTTTAGATTACCTTTTGAAATTTTTCAGAATTTTTTACATTTTTTTTGGGGGGTGGGGATCAATTTACAATGTAAATATAGTGCTAAATTGTACCCGTACTTTGTGTCTGTCAGCTTAGCTAAATCGAAGAAAAGTCCTCAAATGTATTAGATTTAAGTATTATTATTTTTGATTACTACACATGTTTCGGCTATTAAAAGCCCCTTCAGGTAGTTTTAAAATCTTTTAAAAGATCTTTTACAAAAACTGAAATATATTTAAATTTATTTGTAATTAGGGTTCACTTCTGAAATTTGGGGAAATAACTTTTTTCGAAGCATCAAAAAATAAATGACAAGCCAGAACTTCAAACTCTATCCAAAGACGTTGTAAAACCTTTAGCAGTATGGAACCCTAAATTAATTTTTCTTTCTTTCTCTTTCAGAAGTCACAATGTTCAGCAGAAACTTTTGGTGAGATTAAGGGGTTTTGACCTTCTCCAGAATATCGTCATGTCTAATCCGAAAAGCTGTCTTTCCAAGGTGATTATCCTTGGATTATCTTACCTGGCTTGTCACCTCAATGTCAAAGCTGATCCCATAACGCCAACCCCGTATCCGAAGTGTTCCAAAAAGACAAGGTCTGTAAAATGCTGTCTGAAAAGTTTTCCAAAGGACATTACTTTTGTGACGGACGACGGCCAGAAAGTGTTTGCCAACAAGGAACAGCTGACCCAGCAGTCAGACGTCTTCTCCGCCATGTTATCTAATAACTTTATCGAATCCAAAAGTGCCGAAATCGCCATTCCAGATATATCATTGGTCGCGCTGAGATTCATTGTACATTACTTGCACGGCTGTTCGGTCAAGTGCAGTTTCATCGAATACATTGTACGCCCAAAGTCTAGACTGCCCTTCAACGGTATCGTGAATGTCCTCGCTCACACTGACCAGTATATGCTGACCAGGCTCAAGGACTTTCTGGTTCAGATCGTGCGGGAGAAGTATCTAAATCACCGGACGGCCGGAAAGTTTTATAACGTTGCGTCGTTGCACAACTTTGACGATCTGCGGAAAGAGAGCCTCACTTATTGTTTAGTGAGTTTGGAGTTCGGCAGTAAGTCAGTCGGTTGCATGATGGAAATTCTCACTGGACCATACGCCTCGGAATTTCTTGATTTGGTCCAGAAGACTCTTAAAAAACACTCAACTATCGACCCTTTTGCTAAGGTATAGGAATAAAAGAATTAAATATGCTATTGGCTTTTTTAAAATTATAATTATTATTATTTTTATATAATGCCTCTACATGCAGGCATGTTGTATTATACTTCTGATGTTATCACTCAAGGATCACAAAAGTTTGATCTTGGATGGTATGAAATGATACCAAAAGTAATGAAAGGTTTTAAGCATTGACACTAAAATTCATTCTAGTAAAAAAAAAAAAAGTTGTAATTCAAGGGGAGTAATTCTTGATTGAAGTTACTTCGCTTGCATTTTTTTTTGTAAATTAAATATTTTTTTCTTTAATCCAATTCTCAAAAGAATTCCATTTTAAAAGAAAAAAATCCTATTCATTGAAGAGTTCCACAGCGTTACAAGCGGTCTATTAATCTAAGAAATTCTACACTTCTCCGTGCAGTCTCGGTATCTCTCACACGCATGTTTCAATATGATGTACATAGTTTAAGAGACCTAAATGAGTGAACCAGACTCAATTAGTTTTGTATTAAACTTGTAAATATCCGTTGCTTTGCTAACGGTATACATAGAGGTGGAATTTCTTGATGTGGTTCAGAAGACTCTTTAAAAAAAACATTCAACTATTGAACCTTTTGCTAAGGTATAGGAATAAAAGACTTAAATATGTTATTGGCTTTTTTTAAATTATGATTATTATTTTTATAATGCCTCGGCATGCAGGCATGTTATATTATTCTTCTGATGTCATCACATAAGGATCACAAAAGTTCGATCTTGGATGGTGTGAAGTGATATCAGAAGTAATGAAAGGTTTTAAGCATTAGTCTTACTGAGACTTTTGACTCTTAAATTCATTCTAGTAAAAAAAATAATGTTGTAATTCAAGGGGAGTAATTTTTGATTGAAGTTACTTCCCTTGCATTTTTTTTCAATTTTTTTTCAGTTTTTTCTTTAATCCAATTATCAAGAGTTCCATTTTTACAAAAAATCCCTTTCATTGAAGAGTTCCCCAGCAATTACATGAATATAAGAAATTCTGTGTTTAACAATGCAATCTTGATATCTCTCACAAGCCCATTTCAATATGATGTAATTCGTTTAAGAGACCTAAATGAGTGAACTGGACTCAATTATACAAATGTTTCTGCGGACGATTGAACTCCATTCTTCAGGTGTAAAATCTGAGTGTGATCGGTTAAACAGAAGTTATGTTTAAACGGGGTAAACCTTATTGTGAAGGGCCTGGATGTTTCTGTGTTTTTGTCTCATCGGATTTAGGTCTTGAGAAGTGGAAGCCACATCGGGTTGAACTTTGCACTTGTATGGCATTTAGTTGACATTTTGATGTGAGCTGCTTCTTTGATTTTTCTCTGCATCCAACATCGTTCTGTCAATAATCTGGACTTCCTCCCAGAGAGGAAGATGGTTGCTATTCTCTCCAGAGGTGGTCGGCCATAGCCGGTTTTTCTATCTCGCCCATGATTATGGCTTTCTTGTGTTCATCAAGTCCGACTTTGACGTTTACAATACAAATGAGTTTATTTATTATTTTAATTGAAATAAACAGCAATTTTCAAATAGTTCTTTGGACGATTGATCTCCTTCTTGCTGTTTATGTTGTTGTAACCACAACGTTTCGGCCAATCCTTTCTTCAGGTGTAAAATCCGAGTGTGATGGGGGTAAACAGAAGTTTTTGCATTTATTTTTATTTTTAAGGAGGTGAGGTAACCCTTATAACACAGGGCCGGGTGTTTCTGTGTCTTTGTCTTGTCGGGTTTGGGTCTGTTGATAAGCGGAAGCCACATATTGGGTTGAACTCCCTCCGTACTTGTCTGACTAATGCATTTAGTCGACATGTTGATATGAGCTGCTTCTTTGATTTTTCTCTGCTTCCAACATAACATTGTTCTCTGTCAATAAATCTGGACTTCTGCCCAGAGAGGAAGATCATCGCCTTTCTCTCGCCAAATGTGGTCAGCCATATAAGGGTTACCCCGTTTAAAAATAAAAATAAAAACTTCTGTTCACACTTGGATATTACCGAAGAAGGTTGAAGAATGGATTGACTGAAATGTCATATTTACAACACGAACAACAAGAGGTTCAATCGTCCGAAGAAATATTTGAATATTAATGACCCTTCTCAAAACTGTAGAACAACACAAACAAGGAGACCAATTGTCCGAAGAACTCTTTGAATATTAATGACCCTTCTCAAAACTGTAGAGCAATACAAACAACAAGGAGTTCAATCGTCTGAAGAACCATTTGAATATTAATGACACTTCTCAAAACTATAGAAAATATCTGGACTCAATTAGTTTTGTATTAAACTTGTAAGTATCTGTTGCCTTGCTAACGGTATACGTTGGGGTGGAATTTCTCGATTTGGTTCTGAAGACTTAAAAAAAACACTCAACTATCGACCCTTTTGCTAAGGTATAGGAATAAAAGAATAAAATAAGTTTTTACTTGGTCTTATGGCTTTAAATCATAATTGTTATTTTTATACTGCCTCTACGTGCAGGCATGTTGTGCAGACTTCCTCTGTTATAACGAGGTTCGTTATAGCACAGTTTGCAAGATAACACGGGTGGATGTGGACACAATATTGTTGGATATTTAGGCAGCTGTGGGCATAGGTCACAGATTTTACCCCCACAGGTGTTGAAAGATATAAACAGGATATCGACGAAAACCCCAAGGTGTCAGGGACCGGAAGACACATCCGGTGCTCAAAAGTCATAAACTGGATATCGACTGAACTTGCAGGTGGTGGCTGGAAAATCAGCGTGGGAATTCAAACCTGATAAAAGCGACAGCCCTCGAAAAGGCAGAGAGACCACTTAGGCTTGGGACGAAGACAGGACCAATTTCACTGATGTCAAAAGACCCGTATGCCCTACTGTCTAAGAAAAGTCTGTTGGCTCTCATTATTTCTCTCCCACTATTCATTCCCTGCCACTGAATGATGTGTCTAATGGAATAAAAATATATCCTTTTATTTTTATAAAACAAGTCTCCAGTCTTGATTTTCTTCCCGCAGACCCGTTGCTATATAATAATATTAATCTGGCTCTAAAATAGCTAAATTGGCAACCCTGGTTGGTTATATTGCGGTTGGCTTTCTTGGATCCCAACACCCGTGTTATAACGGTACGCCTGTATTATGATTCTGATGTTATCACTTAAGGATCACAAAAGATCTGACCAGTGTTGCCAACTCAAAAAGTATTTTTGCGCTAGTTTGACTGCCAAAAAGCGCAAAATTTTTTTAATGTCCAGACACCACCAAAAAGACACTAAAAATGGTCGAAAATGGCCAAAATGTTTTTAAGGGAAAACGCGCTAATTTAGCGCTTTTTGCAATGCCAAAACAAGAAACGCGCTAAATCTAGCGCGAAACGCACTAAATTGGCAACACTGGATCTGACCTTGAAATGGTGTGAAGTGATACCAGAAGTAATGAAAAGAATTTTTAATTATTAGTCTTACTAAATTCTACGCTTAACAATGCAATCTCAATATCTCACACACGCAGGTGTCAACATGATGTAAACAGTTTCTATAGTTTTGAGAAGGGTCATTAATATTGAAATGGTTCTTCGGACGATTGAACTCCTTCTTGTTATTTGTGTTGTAAACATGACGTTTCGGCCGATCAATTCTTCGGCCTTATTAAGGTGTAAAATCTGAGTGTGATGGGTTAAACAGAAGTTATGTTTAAAGGGGGAAGCCCTTATAGCGCATGGCCCGGATGTTTCTATGTCTTTGTCTTGTCGGGTTTAGATTTGTTAAGAAGTGGAAGCCACATCGTTCTCAGTCAATAATCTGGACTTCCACGTCATCGTTTACGTCATCCCTTGTAAATGTGGTATTGTCTATACTGGAGAAACGGCCACCCCCTCAATGTCAGACTTGATGAACACAAGAAGGCCATAATCAGGGGCGAGATAGATAAATCTGCTATGGCCGACTACATCTGGAGAGAGAGAACGGCGAGCATCTTCCTGGCCATCATACAATAAAATTTCAATAGTTTGGTGCAACTGACGGGGCCGACTTTGGCATTGATGGGCCGAGTGCATAACATTTCTTTGGGCCCTTCTATTTTTGTTTTCAGCTATCATTTTCAAAAAACTCAAAAAGTGAAATATTCATAAAATTATTATGTATAATTTAATGTTAGGTCCTCTATGGACCAATATAATCTATCCCTAAATCGCCCCAAGTTGTAGATGTCTGTATATGTAATTCTATGTCGGAAGTTATCAACTGTATAATCAAATTAATGATGTCCTGGCTTCCAGGCCTTGAAGGTGAGCGCCAAAATAAGTTTCAGCATGGAGAAAACGTAAGGGTACAAGTTAAATATTGCGATCGCAAAACTTTTTGTGTACTTTTTATGTACACCAGGTCCGCTAGGCAAGCAAATTCTAAGGAAGCGGTTTCATAGGAAAATATATTTTTTATGTGCTTAGAAATTTGAAATTTTTGATAAAAAATAATTTTTGTGAGTGTGTGTGTGTGTGTGGTGGGGGAGATTTACAATGTAAGTATAATGCTTAACTGGATCCTTACTTTGTGTGTCTGTTAGGTTAACCAAACCAAATCATTACCTTCTTGTTTAACCGTATGAAGTAGATATCTGAAAATCAATATTTTTGTTTGACATTTTATTTAAAATAAAAAAAAATTAAATTTCTATCTACATTTCTATATTACATTATATAACTGCTTTCTGGTAGGCGTAAAAAAGTATAACTGTTGTTGTTGTTGGTGGTGGATTTTACAAGCATTACATTTTTATAATGCAGTATGTAGGAATTTATAAAAAAAAGAATACTTATTGCTAATGTCGAGGAAAACAAAATGAGGATTTTGCTAACAATGAAGGGGAAAGGTGTGCCTTGTATAAACAAGGGATGAGATGATGAAATCAGGGATTTCTGATAAATAACAGATGCCCCAAAATTGGCCAGAGCCTGTTATTCACTATGTCTTCACATATGCCCCTCTATCGAAAAGGGGTGGTGGTAGGGATTGCTTTTACCTGGAATATCACCATATATGGAATTGGTTGCAGAAATCCCATAAATCAATGACAAATTCTAATGAAATCCATTTGAGGTACAACGAGCATCTATGGCAGACAAACCTGGTGGGGAGAAAGAATTTTTCTCTGAACCCACCTGTAGCTGGACGAAAAAACAGTTTTACCATGTTATACTGGAAGAAAAAAATATATTAACCCTGTGAAAGAAGGAAGAAGTATATTGAATCTAATTTTTTAAAAATTTATAAATCTCCTTCCATTAATTATATTTTTGAGATATAGTAAATCTAAGCAATACAAACAGAATTTTAGTGAGGCGTGATTACAAGACGAATGTTCCTAGGGTGGAAAATATTAATTTCCAAAGTGCATTGTAAATTTTGTAAGTCTGAAATTGAAGCTAAGTACCAAAACTTGAAGAAGCATGCACAATCTAAGAAACATAGGCCATTCATTGCATTTAGCAATTTCCCATACCTTTTCTCAGCATATTCCAAAAGACTTTCAATTTCTCATTGCAGAAACGAACAAATGGTTTTCTAATTCTTCTGGTCGGTAACAAAATTATACCCATTTATATCAAGCCCTTAATGATAGTGCAACTCCACTATAAATACCCATGAATTGGGAAACTAGATGGTTATCTATTTAACAACAAGAATGGTTTGTCATAATTTTGTATTGTCATACAATGCAGATTAAAGATTTTCTGGGTTTACATCAAGCTTTATGGAAAAGATTTGGAAAATATTGGTGCCGAAAAACCTCATCAAATATAAAAAAATCTGAACTACTGAAGTGTGATGTTTTATTGTTTTTGTGTCTCCCTTGTTTTTACTTCAGAAATTAAGGACTTTTTTCAATTTGGTGAAGAGCATAGTAATCTAAACGGTTGAGGGCCTGTGCAAGGGTTTCATGCACCCTAGGCGAGATTTGAAATTTGTGCAAAGGGTTCCATTCGCCCTAGGCGAAACTTGAAATTTTCACCAGGGTTGTGTTCTAACAATTTTTTTTCAGTTATGAGTACGCCCCTATGGACCTTGCTCCCTAGGTGACCACCTAAGTTTGCCTAATGGGTCGGCCCTGAACATGTTTATGCACTGATTTACGAAAAAAGAAAAAAATCTTATTTTCTTCTTTTTTTAAAAAATCACTTCCGCCCCGGCGGTGTCCGGGGAAGATATCTTCTTTTTATTTTTTAAAAATTTGGTGAGGATTGTTCTTGCCTATTTGTTGTTTTTGTTACAGTAGAAAAACAAAGTCAACTCCAGGTTTGCACTGGAGTTTGACAATTATTAATTTCCTCAACATTTTAATGGTGTTTTTATTATGCTACTAACAACTAACAACTATAGATGATAATAACAAAGTAAAGAAACAACATTTTGATTTTGGGACGGTTTACATTTCCTTCGGGATGGTTAAAATTGTTTTTTGGGATGGTTCTGGGACAGTAGTGAAAAAGGTTATTTTGGAGCCCTGTCACAGACACTAGAAAGCGATTTCAATTCTACCTAATTTTACTTTCAACCTTTCTTCTTTTTTTGACAGTCAGGTTCAGCTGTTCCCCATTAGCGAAAATCTTTGTTTCACCCCTATCCTGCTTCTCTCTCCTTCTCCCGGCCCTCTTTGTGGTCTGTGTTGTGATCCCATTCTAAGAACCTCTCTTCTACCTCCACCCCTTTCAATGTAAACATTTTTATTTTTCAAGTGTGACAGACAGAAAGTACAACGTACAGACAGACACGTCACTTATTATAATGTAGATAATTATTCAATTATGTTTATAATTATTATTATTACTACTATATATAGACTAAATAAGATGAAGGAATTTAACCTTTGGAAACTGTAAACAGCCACAGTATAAATAAGACTGACAGAGCGAAGACAAGACAGTGTCCACCAGATACGGACAAAATTTATGGGAATATCTGTGTGACAAGAACTTCTGTAAAAATTACGAATAAACAGTATATTACTACTACTACTACTACTACTATTTTATTTATTTTTTGTTTTATTTTTATCATTCTTTTTTATTTTTATCTTCATGATTATTTTAATTCTAGCATAGTACCTATCAAAAATGACATGGTCATTTACGTATGGATCAGCACTTCTACCTAGGATCAGAGTATCTGTGCAATCTGCCTTGGATCAAAGTGGTGCTCCTGGCCCTCTGCTTAGGATCAGAGTGTTGTATTTGTGCACTCATCGAAAAGTGTTACACACACAAAAAA
>VCCN01001949.1:709185-723275 GCA_006491835.1 Architeuthis dux
TCGTAAAATTTAAAAATGTATGTGTTTTGCTCGTTAAAGCTTTGGGAAATTTTCGAATACAAACCAATGAACCATTATGATTATGTAATCTTTAGTTTACACTGATACAGCTTTTTTGCTTTATTTGTTTTCAAAATATCTCCAGTTCTATAAGGTGTACACAAATAATTATTATCAGAGATTTTCCCCCAATCCTTCTTCTTAATGATGCCACAAAAATTCCGACGATAAAATTAAATCTTTGAAGACTTTGACGTTTCTTTTCGTGACGTAAGGTGTGTATTTCCAGTAAGTTTCTTTTAAGCGAAGTCCATGTGTCTGCCTAAGTAATATGATTGGGTCACTAATTGTGGTCAGCTAAGTTAGTGTAGAAAATTGATGACCACACATTCCCCATTCATAAATCATCTGGCCTTGGCCTTGGGTCACAATTTTCTTTGTAAAATATTTTACTCAGAAAAGAAATGAAACCAGTGTTCAGATATAACTTTCTTTTTTTAACAGTGCTCTTCAAGCAGTAAGGTAAGAAATTCCATTCACACAAAAGAGTCGAAAGACAAACGACACCGCCTTAAGCATTGAATAGATTATTGCTGTAAATCCTAATCTATCCTATCTTTTTCATATAGAAACTATCAAGGTTTTTGCATTGGATCATCGTGTAAGTGTCTGAAAGTTTATTTTTTAAATTAACTTGAACAAATAGTAACAAACTCCGTCTTTTCGATGACCTCTTCATATTCGATCGTCTAGCTATGTGCACGCACTTTTTTGCGCAACTTTTGGAAAATCTTCGATACCCAATTTTGAAAACGTATCAAAATGTTGTTCTGAAGTTTCTTCTTGTTTTTGATAGAAAGAAAAAAGACCAAATTTTTGTCTATATGAAAGAAAAACAAATTTTCAAAAATTACAACGCAGAACTGTTTTAATTTAAAAAAAATCAAATACAGTAATACTGTTTTTCGATAAAAATGGCAGAAACAAAAATGGCTGCCATTTGTTTACGTCTTAAAATTTTAAATAAATTTCTCTTATGGATGTCAATAAGAGTAAATATAATGTCGCAGAATTGAGTCATATCTGTTGATTTTTCCAATTTGAAACAGCATTTTTGTCCGCGCTCTTAACATTAATCAGTGTTGCCTAATTCCAAATAAAATAACAAGACTCTAGAACAAATTATTAATAAAAACAATTGTTATTAATAATTTGTTCTAGAGTTTTAGGATAGTTATTTTACATTTACTTTTATTAAACTTTTCAGATTTGTAGCAAAATAGAAATTTAGTATCTAACTCCAAAAATATTCTCAAAGCAAAAGTTTTGGTTAAAATGTGCTTTATCGTACAAAAATTATGAAAAAATATTGTTCCTCTGTAGTCTGATTTGCTTTGACTGGCCCTGACCTTCGTATCTTCCTGAAATGTTTCGATCCTTTGGGGTTTTTTTAAAATAAAAATTGTGACTTTTGTACGCAAAACGACTAAATTGGCCATAAAGTAGGTAACCGATTTTATTTGCAACAAACTTATGTTAAACTTGACCGTTTTTCTTCGGCTAAAATCGGTTAAAATTTTTTTCTGATAACTTTATGGTTAAAATATTAAATATATATGTTTTGAGTTAGCTATAAAATTGAATTGCCCAATCATTTTTAAAAAAACGGCCAGATTTTCGGCTAGTTGTAAGTAAGTTTTTTTTTTACGGAACCGATTAAATAAAAAATTAAAACAGAATTTAACTTTTCTTTCATATATGTAAAAATCAAGGTTGGCCCATATTTATAAGTATACTGAATTAACAACATAATTAAGGGCAGAGGTATTTCAGATGAAATAAACATTTTATTTTTCGGAAATGTGGAATGGAAACTTCTTTTTTTAAAAATTTGCTATTTCCATACATAAGTACTAAAATGTTATTAAAATCCAATAAATAACTCATTTCATACATACATTCCGGCCTGTTTATTGTTTTAATTAGACAGACCCATGGAACTTTTAAAATCTTCGACACCCTATTTTAAAAGGTAATTAAAATTTGTAAAAAATGTGTGCTCAAGTTTTTTCTTGTTCTTGTTAGAAAGAGGAAAGTCCAACTACTGTAAAATATGGTGTTTAAAAGGGCTGTGATTACAAGCAATGAAGGAATTATTTCTTGAAGATAGAATTTGTGTATAAAAAATCAGATACGCATGAGGCTATTGATAGAGAAAGTGAATGTAATTAATTTCTTCAAATACTAGATCATATTTTAAGTTAAATTTCTTTTCTTTTTTACAGATGTACCAGCTTAAAAAACATTTGGTGAATTCGAATGGATCATTCTCTGTGTTTCTTTTCCTTTTCAACAAACCCATTTAATAGAAGATATTTCAATACACACTGGAGAGAAACTATATGTGTGAAGAGTGTGGATCTTCTTTTACACAAATGTCAATTTTAGTGCAACATTTGTAAAAACCTACTGGAGACAAACCATGTTCTTGTAAAGTGTGTAACTCTTTTTCACTGAAGTCAAGTATGGCATAATATATGCTATCACGAACTGGAAAGGAATGATATTCATTTGTACATTGTAGATCTCTTGAAATATTCTATGAACTTACCATCAGTTTTTTCATGGCCTTAAAAAAATAAAATATGGAAAACTACTCTGGAAAAAAATCTAGTTCTGAAACTAGTGGATATAAATTGGCTAATACATCAACTTTTAAAAAAACCTTAAAAACCCATACTGGAGAGAAACCATATTCTTGTAAAGTGTGTGGCATTTTGTTCACACAGAAATCAGATTTGGTTGTGCATATGCAAGCACACACTGGAGAGAAACCATATTCTTGTGAAGTGTGTGATTCTTCTTTTTCACGGAAGTCAAGTTTGAAGCAACATATTCGAACACACACTGGAGAGAAACCACATACTTGTCAAGTATGTGACTCTTCCTTTGCAGAAAAGTCAAATTTGGTGGGGCATATGCGAACACATACTGGAGAGAAGCCTTATTCGTGTGAAGTGTGTGGTTTTTCTTTTTCACAAAAGTCAAATTTGAGGCAGCATATGCGAACACATACTGGAGAAAAACCATATTCATGTGAATTTTGTGGTTCTACCTTCTTACAGAAGGCACATTTAGTGGGACATATGCGAACACACACTGGAGAGAAGCCATATTCTTGTGAAACATGTGGCTCTTCTTTTTCACATAAGTCAAGTTTGGTTGAGCATATGCAAACACACACTGGAGAGAAACCATATTCTTGTGAAGTGTGTGGCTCTTCCTTTTCAAAGAATTCATATTTGCACCGACATATACGAACACACACTGGAGAGAAACCATATAACTGTGAAGTGTGTGGCTCGTCCTTCTCACAGAAAGCCACTTTAAGGAAACATGCAAACACACACTGGAGAGAATTGGTGTTGCATAAGTGAACGCATAGTGGAGAGAAGCCATATTCTTGTGAAGTGTGTGGCTTTTCCTTTACACGGAAATCAGATTTGGTGGTGCATAAGCGCACACACATATTCTTGTGAAGTGTGAGGCACTTCTTTTTCACAGAAGTCATATTTGTGGCAACATTTGTGAACACACACTGGAGAAACCGTATACTTGTAAAATATGTGGCTCTTCCTTTTCATTGAGGTCAACTTTGAAGAATCATATGTAAACACATACTGAAGATAAACCATATTACTGTGAAGTATGTAGTTCTCACAGAAGTCAACTTTGAGTAGGCATGTGCAAGACCTCATATAGAGGCTGGTAGATGGGGCACTGCTTGAGAGTGGGAGTTGGTAGAACAGGAGACAACATGTTCAAGTGAGGTTTAAAGGCCAGCTAATCCTGCGAGTGTGGTGGTGAAAGGGTGCAGAACACTAAACACATTTTGTGAAACTGCCCACTCTCACCTGATCTAGCCAAACACTGATCTGCTGACCATCAACCAAAGAACACTAAAGTGGCTGGCTGTCTGGCACGACAAGCTATGAAGGAGCTACAGTGCCTGTCTACAAATCTTGTGAGAAAATGCACAATTTTCTCTATCAAAATAAAGGCAAATGAATATCTGAAGTTACTGTGTTATTTTATTAATCTTCAAACATTCATATTTGTTGTTTTTGCTTCTATTGATTTCAATTTTTCATCTTCTACAAAGTAAATTTCCTTTTCAGAAAGTGAATTTAAATCTTCAGTAAAAGATTTTTATTTGGCAAATAATTTATTAACCTAAAATAATTATTTTCAGTAAAACCTACTATCATAATTAGAAATGGTCAACATAAGTTTCTTCAGTTTTTAAGTTGGTCTGAGTGACTATGTATGTATCGTGCATACAGGCCCCACCAATGGAAGACTAACAATTTAAACATTTATACCTTATTATGTCTAGAAAAAACTTTTTTGTTTTCTTTAAATCCCCCGCCCCACATAATCGGTTTTTAGTGGGGGGGGGGGGGTCAATGTAAGTTTATGCTAAATTGATCACTCAGTTTGTGTATTGCAGCATTCATGCTTGTTTTTTGAAATTTCAGACTTTTTTAATGATTCCTGCCCAACAAAAGGTGAGAGAAGTAACTTATTCATTGATCACCTCTTTTTCCAATCTTTTAATTGATCTCCCCCAACACCTTATGCTGGTCATGTGGAGGTTTCTATTGAGTGACTAACCAGGCCTGTCTTTACTTATATTTCATTTCTTCCAAAAGGGTTAAAGAAAATTATTGTTAGAACCATTCAGTGGAAGAGGCAGACAAGCAACATACAACAAGGACGAATTAACTGATACAAGATATCCCCCGCCTGGCATGGACAAAAGAATGAGAACAACATACTCCCGTGGATTGAATAACTGGTTAGGTTTAAAATTCCCAGAAGGTTACCAAGTAGGACAGACACCTGAAGAAGGTCGGAATGTACAGCAGCCGAAATGTGGCAATAACAACATAGATTCCTCATCAAGGAAATCAGTGAATAATTATGATAATTCATCTCAGAAATTCAGAATAAAATTATATTTAAAGAGATTAGATAAATAGATTCTGGCAAATTCGCAGAAATATATGTTTTAATTTACTGAAACTGAAACGACATCTTGAGTAATGTACACATATTTTAAGAAATGTTTTGATTGAAAACTTAATACTGTAATTCTGCTGATAATTATTGCAAGTCTTGAACCAAATTATTGTAATTCTTGCCAGTTTTGTTATTAAATAATATATAGTAGATAATATATAGTGACACAAAATTGTTATTAAATAATATATAGTGGCAAAAAATTGTTATTAAATAATATATAGTAGATAATATATAGTGGCAAAAATAGTTTTCTGCTTTTCAGTACAGAAAAGAATTGAAAAGCAGAATCTTCTCGACTCTTTCACTAGGGGGGGCGGGTAAGATTTTGCTGATAAAAATACTTCCTACCCACTGTTTCAAACTATATATTTTTCCCGGTAAACAAATTCAGTACTTTTTCTAAAGAAAAAAAAACACATCTCGCTAAGTATACTTATATAATGAGAAGCGTGACCTTTTTCTTTTTTTGTCTGTAACCCAGGACTCTTCCACTTAAAGGTAACAATTTTGCTGATAAAAATACCTTCTATCCACCATTTGAAACTATGGACTTTTCCACTTCAACTAGTGCAGTTTCTTTCCTTAAAAATCTTTGCATAGAAATTTAAATATATCCATGAATTTTTTCACAGGGATTAACTTGTATATTATAATCAATAAATACGGCAACATTTTTATTATCATTGAATGGAGTACGATGAACATTTTATTACTTATTTTTACATCACACTTTTTGTCTTGTTTTATGTTCCTTAGCAACCAAATTCTTATATATAGTTTTACTATTATTAAAGTATATCACTTTTTTAAAACACATATTGTAACAAATATATTTTGCAGATAATAAGACTCTAAATTGATTAATTTTGAAAACCCATTTGGTGACGAGCAATAGTTATCCTTTGCAAGATGAAAGCCCTGGTTCATTACTGATACTATTGTTCGGACTGAGATCCTCATCTTGGTTGTCATTTCCACAACGTTTCGGCCGATGTACCCTCCGGCCTTCTTCAGGTGTCAAGTTTTTGTCGGTCACTTACCGGAACTATTGAACTGAACCCTTTATTTGATCCACGGGGGTATACTGTCCTCCGTGGATCAAATAAAGGGTTCAGTTCAATAGTTCCGGTAAGTGACCGACAAAAACTTGACACCTGAAGAAAGCCGGAGGGTACATCGGCTGAAACGTTGTGGAAATGACAACCAAGATGAGGATCTCAGTCCGAACAATAGTATCAGTAATACTAACACCTAATCTCAGAAATACCGAACCCTGGTTCATTGTAAGATAATCCATGATAAAAGCTCTGACTCACAGGTAGAACTGAGTTGCCATCAATTATAATGAAATGGAAATTTTATTGAGTTAGCCATATAACTGCAATGACTTAAATTCACGTTGTCTGTAGTTAATGGGTTAAAATTGATAAAATCTTTTTTTATAATTTGCAAAGCTGAAAATGGCAGGCATTTGCAGGACATTATATTGCACAATTAGTTCAAAGTAATTTTCAAGATCCAAAGGGAAAATTTCTTTACCTTTTTATTAAAAGAATCTATTCAAGTTTTACTATAGAAAGTGACTTTTGTACTAACCTATACATAATGTGTGTTAAAGAAAATCAAAGTATGCTATGAAGAGGCTTCCTTTGTAGTTGTATGAGTGGTGACAGATTTTTTGACTGTGGTGTCAAAAAGAATTTGGCTTGGAACTGAAATTCTTTGTTTCTTACATTCATGTCAAATCAGAACATTTAGATAATTCTTTTTTCATAATTTGCGAAGCTGAAAACGGAATTCATTTGACTAGTATAGGGTTGCGCAAAAGTCACTTTCCATTTTGAAACTTAAATAAAATGGTTGGCATTTGTGGGATGTTATATTCCACAATTAGTTCAAAGTAATTTCCAATCTCCAAAATAAATATATCAAAAGGGGAAATCTCTTTACCTGTTTATTAAAGGAGTTATGTGACTTTTGCATCAACCTATATAAAATATACAGAAAACACAAATACAGATTTATGCCCAAATGCAGATATGTCCCCAAGGAGCTTAAAAACCATTAACTGCTGATAACAGGAATTTCAGTCAATACAGTTCTATGGCTCAACTGTCATGTTATTGTTAGCTTGTTAAAGAGAGCACAATGTATATGTCATGTTTGTTTCAAAGACAGGGAAGGTGAGAAGGTAAAATAATGGATGACATTTGTTCCTTTCCCCTTGGAAAGTGAAAATCAAAGACATATGTACAATATAGAGGTATAGGTGAAAATATATCCATCACGGTAGCTGATATTGTGCAGAGCATATATTTCACTTCACCCTATAACAGAGGAGGTGAACCTATGTCATGCATGCCCAAGGTGGTACACAATAACATTTTATTGGCACGTGGTTGATATAATTTTTTCTTAGTGATTTTATTAAAAAAGAAAAGAAATCTGCAACCTTTAATTTATCAGCTGTCTTAAGTTTCAGGTCAAAACATTCCTTAAAATGTGTGTACATTACTCAGACATGTCATTCGAGTTTCAGGTCAAAACATTCTTCGGTTATTGATTGTCTAAACAGACTTCTTTAAGAATGCTTTCAAGCATTTTGTTTTTTTTCCCCATAAAATATTTTGTAAAATACAAATATAATGAAAATGATAATCTGCTCCTGAAAAATTCCCGTGGGCACACGCTCTCAAAAGGGTTCGTCAACCTGCGCTATAATCGACTTAGGCCCAGATTGAGTTGATGGGTCCTGTAAGCGTGATACATACATAGCCAGCCAGACCAATTTAAAAACTGAAGAAACTTATGTTGACCGTTTCTAATTATGATATTAGGTTTCACTGAAAATAATTTTTTAGGTTAATAAATTATTTGCCTAATAAAAATCTTTTACTGAGGATTTAAATTCACTTTCTGAAAAGGAAATTTACTTTGTAGAAGATGAAAAATTGAAATCAATAGAAGCAAAAACAACAAATATGAATGTTTGAAGATTAATAAAATAACACAATAACTTCAGATATTTATTTGCCTTTATTTTGATAGAGAGAATTGTACATTTCCTCGCTTCACAAATCCTCAAAAGATTTGCATATGTAGACAGGCACTGTAGCTGCTTTTTCCCAACAAAAGTAATTCATTCATAGCTTGTGGCACCAGACAGCCAGCCACTTTAGTGTTGTTTGGTTGATGTTCAGCAGGTGAGAGTGGGCAGTTTTGCAGGATTAGCTGGCCTTTAAACCTCACTTGAACATGATATCTCCTGTCCTACAAACTCCCGCTCTCACACTATTGTGAGTTGACCAGTCGCTTATGGCAAGCCTCTCTACGAAGTCTTGTGTGTTCGCTCATGTCTACTCAAATTTGACTTCTGTGAGAAGGAAGAGCCACATACTTTACAAATATATGGTTTATCTCCAGTATGTGTTTGCATATGCTTCTTCAAAGTTGAACTCACTGAAAAGGAAGAGCCACATATTTTACAACTATATGGCTTCTCCCCAGTGTGTGTCCGCATATGTGTCACTAAATGGGTCTTCTGTAAAAAGGAAGAGGCACAAACTTCACAGGAATATGGTTTTTCTCCAGTATGTGTTCGCATATGCATCACTAACTTTGATTTATGTGCAAATGAAGAACCACACACTTTACAAGAATATGGCTTCTCTCCAGTGTGTGTTCGTATATGCCCCACCAAATTTGACATTTCTGCAAAGGAAGATCCACACACTTGACAAGTATGTGGTTTCTCTCCAGTGTGTGTTCGAAAATGTTGCTCCAAACTTGACTTCCGTGAGAAAGCAGAACCACACACTTCACAAGAATATGGTTTCTCTCCAGTGTGTGTTCGCATATGCACCACCAAATCGGATTTCTGGGTAAAGGAAAGGTCACACATTTCACAAGAATATGGTTTCTCTCCAGTGTGTGTTCGCATATGCACAACCAAAGTTGACTTCATTGAAAAGGAAGAGCCACACACATCACAAGAATATGGCTTCTCTCCAGTATGTGTTCGCATATGCATCACTAATTGTGATTTATATGTAAAAGAGGACCCACACACTTTACAAGAATGAGACTTCTCTCCAGTGTGTGTTTGCATATGCACAACTAAAGCTGGCTTCTCTGAAAAGGAAATACCACACACTTCACAAGAATATAGCTTCTCTCTATTGTGAGTTCGCATATGTTCCATTAACTGTGCTTTCTGTATAAAGGAGGCTGCACACCCTTGGCAAGCATATGGTTTCTCTCCAGTGTGCATTCGAAAATCTTGCTCCAAACTTGACTTACGTGGAAAAGAACCACACACTTCAGAAAAATACAGCTTTTCTCCTTTTTTCACATATGCACCACCAAATCTGATTTCTGTGTAAAGGAAAAAAAGTCACATTTCACAATATGGTTTCTTTCCAGTGTATGTTTGCATATGTCTCCTTTGTTAAAAAGGAAAAGAAACAGTTCACAAGAATATGATTTCTCTCCAATTTACACCCAGAAGTTTCACAATATCTTTTTCTGAGGAGTTTACCAGATTTTCATTGTTTCAGGCCACCATCTGTAAAAAAAGAAATTAAACTTAAAATATTATATAGTATTTCAAGAAATTAATTATATTATATTAACATTCTCAGTGCTTTTTACAAAGATTTTCCTTGATAGTATTCCAGGTCACAACAGCTAAATATGAAAATCTTTGTTTCTCAATCAGTACTTTAATTCCTATACAGACGTAATGTGAACTATATGATGTTCTCAACAAGCTGTATTTATCCTACAATACCATAGCTGTCATCATGGTTGTTTTCACTCTCAATTGTATAGGAAGTAAAGTACTGCTAGAAAAATTAAGATCTTCATCTTTAGCAGTTGTGACCAAGGAATGCTATCTACAAAAATCTTCATGAGAGAAAAACACTTTTCCTAAACACAAAAGGTTACAGCCTAAAATGTGAAGTGAAGAGTTCAGCATTTTACGAGAAAACTTCAAGTACACAGTTCATGGATTGTGAAATTAATTCTTGGAGATATATACATATATACATCGTTAGAAAGAGAATTTCATCAGTTTTTCATCCGTATCAATTTGTATCTGTTGGGCTTAAAAAGTTACAGCCCAAAACGTGAACTGTGTACTTGGATTTTCTCGTAATTTGCTGAATACTTAGCTTCACATTTGGGCTGTAACATTTTAAGCCCAAATATTACAGATTGACAAGATACACTCTGGAAAGCTGAGGAAATTCTCTTTCTAACAATATATGTATCTCCATAGAGAATTAAATCCACAATCCATAGAATGTGGACTATAAAGTTAAAATTTCCCTGTAAAACACTAAATACGTAGCTGCAAGTGTTGGGCTGTAACTTTTCATGCCCAACAGATACACTGTTGGCAAGCAGAGGTAATTCTCATTCTAATGATATGTATACCTCCATTGAGAATTCCACAATCCATAGACTTTGGCTTATAAAGTATAGTTGAAATTCCCTTGTAAAATGCTGAAATACCTATAAATTACTTTTATGAAGTTTTATGTTAAATAAAGTGTGTTTTTGAATTCCTCAGGTCTGAAAACCATGATTTAGCATTTCAAAGTACTCAGATATGTCAAATGGATGACAAGATATGAAATTATGTTTCTGTTTGGTGTGTGCATATTTTGTTTTATGCAAATGGTGTAGTTCTTCCCAACATCTTTTTTCTGAAAGAACATTTTGGTATCCTACTCATAGGATCCTGGGGGTGGGGGGCTGCTGGTTAGGCTCTGTTGGTCCCTGGACTATAAGTATTGAAGAAAATTCTTTATGTTTTTGACTAAAAAAAAAATATTGATTCTGCCATAATTGATGGATCTGTCATCAAAAAAAAAAAATTGAATTTTAAGTTGAATTTTAAAATTCTTTCAAAAATAGAATTGACTGCAGAGAAATTCAATTCAAAGAAAATTATTTAATTTAATCATTAATTGACTGGATTTAGGGAAAATATAGTGAAAGAATTTTTTATTTACCAGGGGTGTCATTTAGGAGTGAACACAGTTCAAAGGTCAAGTAACTTACTTTCTAGTCTCTGCCTCCCATCTGTCAGAGCGTGTTAGTTTTAAATTTTTAATGGATGACAGGAAATGTCAACACCTAATCAAATACTCCAATCAACACTACTGATAAAACTAAGGGGATGAAATTCACATTTCTGAATTACATGCAACCATACTTGATTAAATGTACTGTATGTAATTAAACAAAAATAATCAAAATTCATTTTAAAAAAACAGTCTCATCAAAATATGTAAAAGTTTATATTTATCGATAAGTAAAATACTGTTCTTTCTGAAAAACAAGTAGCATAAACATAAATAATTTAATGGCTATTCTTTTTTAAAGCCATTAAAAAATAAAGTTTTTCTAGTAGACATTTTTTTTTTTGCAAAACCAAAAAGTATACACTGCATTTTTTATTATTAAAATACAATGAAATACTTAAAAAAATATATATACATTTCAGTTTTAGTGCATTTCTTATTTTCCGATTCAGGGCCAATTTAATAAAAAGTTTGATCAAAATTTCAACTGATTTAATTTCTCTGGGGACTTATCTTTATAAAAAATGTCAATATTTTTAGCATGCAAAAGATATTTTGTTGAGATTTCATAAAATTAAAAGAGTAGTCCTAGCACTGAATTTTTGAAACCAATTGGTGAGTAAGAATATCTTGGGTAGACATTTCAGTTGCAAAAAAGTTTCAGTGTCATTTTTCATAATGGTGGATTTTCGGTATGGTGCCCTAGTCAGAAACAAAAACTTTCATCAAATATGGGCATATTGTACATCGTTGGAAAGGAAATTTCAGGCTGAGTAAAGTTTACAAAAGAACTGTATGCCTCAGAGCAAGTTATTTTTTGTCCACTCTTCCACTTTGAGAACTTGGAGATATTGTTTGGACAGAGACAGAAAGAACAGTATCAATATTTCAGATTGGAGCATTTTATTTAGTACTGGCTATTCTGTATCGCCAAAAGTTCCAAATTAATATCAATTATATATTATGGAAGGGTGGGCAATAAGCTCCCAAAGAAGTCGGGACATTTTGGAGCGGATCCATGCACAATTATCTCCCCTATGTCCTAGCTAACTGCCCACAACCACAAAATATCTCCAAAAGTTTTCAATTAAATTTTGTGGAAGAGTGGGCAATAGATTAGAAAAGAAATGATTAAATTTTGGAATAGATCCATGTATAATTACTTCCCCTACATTGTAGCTATCTGTCCTCACCACACAATATCTTCAAAATACACATATCTCCAGAAGTTATCAATAAATTTTAATGAATCTTTGTTGAAGGGTAGGCAATAGGCTATGAAAGAAGTCATGGCATTTTGTAGTGGATCCACGCACTATTATCACCCTTATGTTCTAGCTATCTCTTTTCCAATTGTATGCCCATATTTGATGGACATTTTTGTTTCTGATTAGGGCACCACAGTGAAAATCCACCATTATGAAAAAAAAAAAAGAAATGGGACTAAAGTTTTTTGCAACTGACGTGGAATGGCTACCCATGATATTCTTACTCAGTGAAGGTCCCTGTAGCATGTCCAATTGGTTTCAATAGTCAACACAAAAAACTACTGGGATCTATTACAGTGCCCAGGACTAGAGGTAGCAACAATCATGGACTATTTTTACACTTTACATAATTAAATATCTTCTTTGAAAGTTTAATTTTGGAAAATAGCATAAAGTTAGTCGTAAATAAAAGAAAACGAAAGAATGAAGTCCAGTTTTAAAATTCTTTCAAAAACAGAATTGACCTTTGAAAAAAAATAGTTAATTTAATGATTAATTGACTGGATTTGGGGAAAATATTGCTTACTTTCCATAGAAAACTCAGTGAAAAATGCATTTATTTACTGAGGTGGTTGTTTACAGGTGAAGAGAATTCAAAGGTCAAGTAATAGAGTTTTTACCTTCCACCACCACATCCAGTCAGCAGCATGTTAGTTTTACATTTTAAATTCTTAATGGATGACAGGAAATGTCAACAGCCCATCAAAATTCTCTCAACACCTACTCATAGGTAGATCACATTTCTTCTGAATTATGTTTGTTTTGTTTAACGGAACATCGACCCTTGCTGGCTCATTTAGTGCCGTATTCAGTAGGGTCGGGGAAGGGGATCCCATGTCCCTGTAACTAGAAATCCCTGTCACTGAGACAAATGCCACGAGGACCGGGATAAAGGGTGGGTGGGTGGAGATCCAAAAAGCTTCTCAGGACGAATCCTGAGATGCTAATGGTGATCGCCTCCCGACCAGCTGACCAAGATATCCTGTGCAACTTCTCCCAGGACGATATCCGAGCACTGAATTATGTGCTACCTGGCAAAATGTATTGTATGTAATTAACAAATATAATCAATATTCTTTTTAAAAAGACAGGTATATTGAAATTTAATAAACTTTATATTTATTGATAAGTAGAACACCATTCTTTCTGATAATAATGTTTCATGAGAATCCAAGAAGATCCAATAAGCATAAACAGTAATAATTTAATGACAAAACTTTTTTAAAAATCATAATAAAAAATCTCCAGCAAATATTGATTTTTTTAAAAACAAAAAGTGTACACTGTATATTAATAATAATTAAAAAAACAATGAAAAACTTTCTAAACAGAAAATATTTGAGTTTTTTGGCATTTATTATTTTCCGATTCTGAACCACATTTTAAGTTTAACAGGTAGCAGGATTGAATAAAATTCCAACGGATTTAGTTTTTCTTGGGGATTATCTTAAAATAGGTGTCAACCCTAAAAAATTTAATTGAGATTTCTTAAAATTAAAATGGGGGAGGGGTTGTTGATTTCAAAAAGAAAAAAAAAAGATTTCCATAAGATTTTCTTACAAAATACCCTTTTCACAAGAAAATACATTCAAAATTTAATACATCCCCAAATTCTTATAGAAACCGGCTCATTAGTATATTTTTG
>VCCN01001949.1:723483-735540 GCA_006491835.1 Architeuthis dux
TACAAGTGTCAGACGTTTTTATCGACACAAGTCGCTTTTTGTCAAAACTCTGCGGGAGACGCAACAATAATACTAATATTTCTGATACATTAATACGGACACTTATAAAATCAATAAAGTTAACTAAATAAAGATACTTACAAGATGACCCAATGAAAAAATTCTGGATTCTGTATTTGAAAAAGATAGGATGGATTAGGATTTACAGCTATAATCTGTTCGATGCTTGGGATGATGATACCATTGCCTTTCGTTTGTTTTATGGGGCTTTGGTGGATTTTCTTAACTTACTGCTTGAAGAGCGCCGTTGAAAAAGGGAAGTTACATCAGTCACCAAATCTGGACACTTGTTTCATTATTTATTTTCTACGTAAAATATTTTACAAAGAAAAATGTGGCCCAAGGCCAAGGCCAGATGATTTATGGGTGGGGAAAGTGCTGGTCATCACTTGTCTACAACTTAGCTGATCACAATTATTAAGCCAAGCATATTACTTCATTAATCTCTCATCTTCACCGGGGCCCGGATAAAAGAAAGGTCTGGATTTCGCCCAACAATTTTGGGTGAGGTATGCTCGTACAGTATTCTGATCTAGGAGCATTACCTTTTTCATTCTTTTCCACCCTAATCACACAGCTTAAAGTGTACTCAATTAACTGCTGGGTGCACAAGGAAATTTGTCCTAATGAAGAGATTTCCACACTCTTCACTCATACCGGGAATCGAACCCGGGACCTTCCGCGTGTGAGGCAGACGTGATAACCATTACACCATAATCCCCCGGAGACAAACCCCCCACGGACAAAACCTTCACATCTAAAGTGCAAAACGTCGGACAAAACAAATTCCAGTAATTGGTGACAGTATAATTTTTTTATACCTGGTCTCATTCTAGATATATACTTTAAATCTTTTCATTTTGACGCATACAAAAATTAAAAAATGATACCGCAACACAATTTGTTCTTGTTTATTTGTTTTATACGACACTCACTTTTATTCTTCGAAGCACTTATCTGCCTTTTTAACTACTACTTGTATAAAAGAAATAAACAAGAAATAAATGCTCGTTAAAAAAAAGGCAGGTATGTGGTATCATTTTTTAATGCGTCAAGATGAAAAGCTTTAAAAGTATATCTTTAGAATATGAAACCAGATATAAAAAAAAACGTTATACTGTCACCAATCACCGAAATCTTTGGTTTTTTTGTATCCGGCTTGGCAGTTGTGTGGGGGTTTTGTCCTTTGCCCTCTACATAAAATATCTCTTTCCCAACACATACACCGATATATACCACAGATTCTTAAGGAAATTTCTAACTATCCCATATATATAATTGTTGGGAGGTGAATAAATCAAATTGATTTCTGTAATACAATTTAAAAATTAACCCCAATGAAATAATGAATAAAGTCTATATACAGAAATAAAATTATCAACTATCTAATATGGCAGAATAGTGTAATATATTTGACAGGGAGATAAACGGAATGTAAGGGTTCAGTTTAACATTATAGTTACATAAAACTATAACGCTGAGCTGGACCCCCACTTTCCGTTCGTCATACAATTTGGTTTAAAACCCCTAAGGACAAAACCCACATACTTAAAAACATGGCAAAAATTTTAAAAAAACAAACTCACACGGACAAAATCATCAACGTATAGAATCCACGGAGCCCCGGACAAAATCACCAAGGACAAAACCCACACGGACAAAACCCACACAGACAAAACCACCAAGGACAAAACCCACACAGACAAAACCCACACAGACAAAACCACCAAGAACAAAACCCACACACTTAAAAACATGGCAAAAATCTTTTTTTAAAATTCACACAGACAAATTCACCAAGGACAAAACCCACACAGACAAAACATCTAAGGACAAAACCCACACGGACGAACTCACACAGGCGAAAACACCAAGGACAAAATCCACATACTTAAAGTGCCAAACCAGACAAAACCCCCTTGGTTAGATTAAAACATGGCAAAAATTTCTGTAATTGGTGACAGTATAAATGTTTTTCTACTTGGTCTCATATTCTAAATATATATTCTTAAAGCTTTTTTTTTGCATCCAAAAACTAAAAAAAATAATACCACATAGTATTAGTTTTTTTACACACACACTCCCCTCAATAAATAAGGAAAACATTTTTGTCTTTTGAAAATTCGGCCTATTGGCCGAAATAGTTGCGTATTTCTATATATGTATCACGTGTCGCGTGTACAAAAGTTGAAATATTTTCAAAACTTATAAGCTCAGTCATTTAAGCTCCCGTCAGAGTAGACTTTGACCCTGAAGCAACCTGTCTTGTCGTAATTGTTGCCAGTGTTATTAAATAATGTCTAGTAAATATATACATAACGGAATTTGACAATTGAAAAGTAGAATCTACTCTAATAATGAACAATGTGATGTTCTTGGTTCACTGTCCGTAATACTCGACTCTTCCACTAGAGTGGAGGTTAAGATTTTGCTGATAAAAATACTTTCTACTCACCGTTTCAAACTGACTTCGGATTTACTGAACAAAGTTCAATGGACCATAACGAACTTTCTTATTATTTACCGAACGAAGTTAGATAAATGCAGCGAACACGTGAACCATAAACCTTTTTTTGCTTATTTACCGAAAGATGTTAAATAAATGCGACGAACACGTGGACCATAACAAACCTTTTGTTAAAAAATTATTTACCGAACGAAGTTAGATTATAACGGATACATATCACATATGTATTTTGAACTCAAACACAAACACACTCCGGTCATTGAGTGAAATCATTGACACACATATTTTCCACAGAACACCCAGGTTTCAGATTCTTCCTGAACCATGTTATCTGTCCACAAGTGTTTTTCAGATAACTAACTCACACGACATGAAAATATACCACTTGAATTGTAACTCGATACGCATTGCAAACTAAATGTCTAAGAAGATTTGTCTAACCTATTTTACTTAAGGAAGTTGACAAAACCACACCGTAAAGCTAACATTTACACCAGCCTCACACCTTTCACTCACCTTCTATAAGAAAGCTAACTCATTTCGACCAGTGTCCATTCTTAGTTCTGTTGCCAGCAGAACTAGGGTCGGTCTAACATTTTACCAAAGAGAGCTTTTTTATTCTATTAAAAAAATAGTAACCGAACTTTTAAAAGGATTGTTCTTATTCTCTATAGATGAGAACTAAACATATTGATAACATGCATTCTGTAATAAACACCTTTCTTATTATGTTACATCCGTGTTATACATCTTTATTCCATTTCAATGTTGAATGTGCCTCCTTGCATTACATATATTATTCCTTTTACTACTGCAGGGAGAAACAGAGAAAGAAAGGAACGACTAATCCTTCTTCAGCGCACATGGCTAACCTTTGCCTTTCTACCTCTCTCTATGATCAGCAAAGCTATTAGTCTATATTTCTTATAGCAACCAGAGCCTTGCTACTACTACTACTACAGCTATCAGCTTACTACTACGATCATTCGTTTATATTGTAAATTTCGTGTTCCAAACTAAGTCAGATATTTTTAATAATATTGATAATAACGTCTCTTTATTATAACTGGTAACCCTCTCGTTACAAGATAAATGCGGCGAACACGTAAATCATAACGAACTTTCTTATTTACCGAACGGCGTTCGTTAAATGCAGCGAACTACCAAACTTAATACTTATTTATCTAGGGGCAACCATCGGGTATACTGAACTTTCAGCTTTACCTCCCCCCATTAGTCCGTTGTAGCGAGGGTTTAATGTAGTAGATGTATAATTATAGTAGATATATACATAACAGAAATAGTTAAAAGCAGAATCTACTCTAATAATGAATGTGATTTTCTTGGTTCGCTGTCCGTAACACTCAACTCTTCCACGAGGGGGGGGGGTAGAATTTTGCTGATAAAAATACTTCCTACCCACCGTTCCAAACTATGCACCTCTCTGGCAAACAAATTCAGTATTTTCTTTCTAAAAAAACAGCTCCACTCAAAACCTCATCTCATCAGAAAATTGCTACAGTAAGGTTTATGATGACTTTCGTAGGGGACACTCTTGAAAATATTTTCTTGAAAAAGTAGATGACAAATATTAAATAGATGAAGTAAAGAATAAGGTCAACTGCTCAGTAGGAGTTTTACAATGATTTGGTTCAAGACTTGCAATGTGAATTAGTGTACTAAGTTTCAGGTCAAAGCATTCCTTAAAATGTGTGCACATTACTCGGATATGTCATTCGAGTTTCGGGTCAAAACATTCCTTAAAAACCGCCCACCAGGTAGGTTACAAGATACACTAATCAATGTCTTTATCCACTCTTCCATTTGTTCTTAATTTGTGGCAATAACCAGGATGAGGATGCTCATCCAAATAAATCAGTGAATAAGAATTCCTCATCTCAGAAATTCAGAACGAAGACTAAAGACTCCAGATTATTTTATAGCCATTACTGAATTGTTCTAACAATAATTTCCGTTAACCCTTTTGGGAGAAATGAAATATAAGTAAAGACAGGTCTGGTTAGTCACTCAATAGAAACCTCCACATGACCAGCATAAGGTGTTGGGGGAGATCAATTAAAAAAATGGAAAAAGAGGTGATCAATGAATAAGTTACTTCTCTCACCTTTTGTTGGGCAGGGATCATTAAAAAAGTCTGAAATTTCAAAAAACAAGCGTGAATGCTGCAATACACAAACTGAGTGATCAATTTAGCATAAATTTACATTGACCCCCCCCCCACACACACACACTAAAAACCGATTATGTGGGGTGGGGGATTTAAAGAAGACAAAAAAGATTTTTCTAGACATAATAAGGTATAAATGTTTAAATTGTTAGTCTTCTAGCTCCATTGGTGGGGCCTGTATGCACGATACATACATAGTCATTCAGACCAACTTAAAAACTGAAGAAACCTATGTTGACCATTTCTAATTATGATATTAGGTTTTACTGAAAATAATTGTTTTAGGTTAATAAATTATTTGCCAAATAAAAATCTTTTACTGAAGATTTGAATTCACTTTCTGAAAAGGAAATTTACTTTGTAGAAGATGAAAAATTGAAATCAATAGAAGCAAAAACAACAAATATGAATGTTTGAAGATTAATAAAATAACACAGTAACTTCAGATATTGCCTTTATTTTGATAGAGAAAATTGTACATTTCCTTACTTCACAAATCCACAAAAGATTTGCATTTGTAGAAAGGCTAGATCAGGTGAGGTAGTTTCGCAGAATGTGTTCAGTGTTCTGCGCCCTTTCACCACCACACTCACAGGATTCGCTATCCTTTAAACCTCACTTGATGTTGTCTCCTACAAACTCCTGCACTCAAGCAGTGCCTCATCTAACAGTCTCTACAAGGTCTTGTGTGTTCGCACATGCCTACTCAAAGTTGACTTCTGTGAGAAGGAAAAGCCACATACTTCACAGGAATATGGTTTATCTCCATTATGTGTTTGCATATGATTCTTCAAAGTTGAACTAACTGAAAAGGAAGAGCCACATATTTTACAAGTATACGGTTTCTCTCCAGTGTGTGTTCGCAAATGTTGTCCCAAATGTGACTTCTGTGAAAAAGAAGAGCCACACATTTCACAAGAATATGGCTTCTCTCCAGTGTGCGTTCGCATATGCCCCACCAAAGTTGACTTTACTGCAAAGGAAGAGCCACACACTTCACAAAAATATGGTTTTTCTCCAGTGTGTGTTCGCAAATGTCGCTCCAAAATTGACTTCTGTGCAAAAGTAGAGCCACAATCTGCACATGAATATAGCTTCTCTCCAGTATGCATTCGCGTATGCAACACCAATTTTGATTTCTGTGTAAAAGAGCAACCACACACTTTACAAGAATATGGTTTCTCTCCAGTATGTGTTCGCATGTGCGCCACCAAATTTGACTTCTGTGAGAAGGATGAACCACACACTTCACAAGTATATGGTTTCTCTCCAGTGTGTGTTTGCATATGTCTCCTTAATGTTGACTGTGAGAAGGATGAACCACACACTTCACAAGTATATGGTTTCTCTCCAGTGTGTGTCCGCATATGTTGGTGCCAATGCGAATTCTTTGAAAAGGAAGAGCCACAAACTTCACAAGAATATGGTTTCTCCCCAGTGTGCGTTCGCATATGTCCCACTAAATGTGCCTTCTGTAAAAATGTAGAGCCACAAATTTCACATGAATATGGTCTTTCTCCAGTATGTGTCCGCATATGCGGCCTCAAATTTGACTTTTGTGAAAAAGAAATACCACACACTTCACATGAATAAGGCTTCTCTCCAGTATGTGTTCGCATATGCACTACCAAATCTGATTTCTGTGTGAACAAAAAGCCGCACACTTTACAAGAATATGGTTTCTCTCCAGTATGGGTTTTTAAGTGTTTTTTAACAATTGAAGTATTAGCCAATTTACATCCACTAGTTTCAAAACTATTTTTTTTTTCTGAGTTGTTTTCCATATTTTATTTTTTTGAGGCCACGCAAAAACTGATGGTAAGTTAATAGAATATTTCACGAGATCTATAATGTACAAATGAATATCATTCCTTTCTAGTTTGTGATACTTGACTTCACAAGAATATGGTTTGTCTCCAGTAGGTCTTTACAAATATTGCACTAGAATTGACATTTGTGTAAAAGATCCACACCCTCCACACATATAGTTTCTCTCCAGTGTGTATTGAAATATCTTCTATTAAATATGAGTTTGTTAAAAGGAAAAGAAACACATTTCACAAGAATATGATTTCTGTCCAATTTACATCCACAAGTTGTACTATATTTCTTTCTGAGGTGTTTTCCATATTTTCTTCAATTCAAGTCACCAAGAAAATAAGGATCCATTCAAATTCACCAAATGTTTTTTAAGCTTCAACATCTGTAAAAAAAAAAGGAATTAATTAGATTAATTAACTTTCTCTATCAATAGGCTCATGCGCATCCAATTTTTCATACACAAATTCCATATTCTTTAACACTCCTAATCTAGATTGTCAATATCTGTCTAGCACCATTACTTAAAACAGTAAATCAACTTTGATCTTTGGACCAGGCTGAGAGAAAAAGCACCCCTACGATTAAAAAAAAGGATTTTTCAGTATTCTTTTAAGCAAAAAATGGAGAATTGTTTTGTGAAGTGCAGTTGAGTGATCATTCAGCAAATCATCTGTCAATTACTTTATTTTTGATAGATTAAAAGTTTAACCCCAAAGAAATAATGAATAAAGTCTATATACAGAAATGAAATTATCAACAATCTAATATGTAGATGTGCACATGCGCTTTTGAAAAATCTCTGACACCCTACTTTGAAAACGTAATTAAAACTTTTAAAAGATTTCTTCAAGCTTTTTCTTGTTTTTGCTATGTCTACATTATAATTAATGAAAAATCTTTCTTTTTTAGACAGAAATTTGGATGTTTTTTCTTTCTAGCAAAAACAAGAAAAAGCTTGAAGAAATTTTTTTAAAGTTTTAATTACGTTTTTAAAGTGTCGGAGATTTTTCAAAAGCGCTTTTAAGTGAATGTTTACGTTTTATTGGCAAAAAAATGAGGTGTTGACAACTGTCAGAGTAGATAAACAGTGTTGTAGACTACTGAAAAAAATGTTGGGCAAAAGCAACATGACATTTTTTGTATAATTGAAACAAATAAAAACGGAGGAGTATTTGAGTTGACTTCCACTTCTGGGCTTCCATACATACAAAAAGAGCTTCTAATGAAAAATAAAAAACAACAAAAAAAAAAAAATACTTGAACAATACTTTTAGTACAGTATTTTTTAAAATGGTTATATTTAATTACTCCCAATTGTTACATTATAATAACAAAATCTAAATCCCTTGCAAATAGTGATAAAATAAAACGAGAATTTTCAAAAATAATCAAATTAATTGAAATATTTAAAATAAATCTCTATAAAACTTTTTTAATTTTGAGATTTTTTCTTTTCATGGAAAACAGCCCTCAAATATAAGTTAGCAAATAAAAATGAAAAGTTGCCAGGCAGTATTTTACTTAATTTTTTAGTTTTTTAAATTCCTAAGTACGAATCCCACAGTGCTTTTTTTTCTCAAAAACACAAACAGAATTTATTTTTCCATGGATTTATTTATATAATTATAAGTAAAATAAATCATCAAATGAATCACATGAAAAATTTTTTTTCTGAAATTTGGAATGGAAACTTCTTTAAAAACAATGATGTCCTTTATTAGATAAGTATGGAAAGTTTTATTAAAATCCAATAATTAGTTGATTTTTGGTAATATTTACATTGTCACAACTTTTTACACTCTTTTTAAAAATATCTCTGGTTCTATAAGGTTTACAGAAAGATTTGAAAAAAATTTCAGATAAAAATTATTTGTGTACACCGGAGACATTTTGAAAACAAGTAGTGCAAAAAGCTGTAGCAGTGTAAAGAAAAGATTACATATAATGATTTGCATTCGAAAATTTTCCAAAGTTTTCCCGAGCAAAACACATAGATTTTAAAATTGTAGAAAAATTTGAATATTCATTGGATTTTGATAAAAATTTTCAGTACTTATATAATAAAGGACACAATTTTTAAAAAAAGTAATTTCCATTCGAAATTTTGGGAAAAAACATTTATTTTATCTGATGAACCCCCCCCCCCCCTAAATTCATTTGCTGATTTAAAAAAGAATTTATAATAGGTGTTAAATAATAATTTTTGGACATATATAAAGATAGGTCCATGGCAAAATAAATTCTGTTTACATTTTTGAAAAAGCAGTTCTGGGGAATCGGCACCAAAGCAGTATTTAGTAATTTAAAAAACTGAAAAATAAAGTAAAATATTGCTCTTCTTGGCAAGTTTGTTTCTTCATTTATCTTTCTTTAAAAGAAAAAAAAAAACATTCAAATATTTTTCATAGAGTTTTTTTATTTTAGTCTTTTCTTATTCTTTCACTTACTGTTAAAGATCGAAATGTATGTTATTTTAACGAACAAAAGGTAAATTATCAACTACAATCATTTTTATTAAAAAATTACTGCTTCGAGTAATTTTTTCATATATCTTTGTTCTTTTTAATTGGACAATATTTTTTTACGGATGGCCGTAAACTAAAAAGTCTTGCCAATCAAGAGTCTTCCGATCATCAAAGAAACTGACGCGACCCCGTTTTTGTTCTTGTCTTTCAACGCTTAAAACCTTCCATACATGTCGTCTGCTATTGTTGATATGACCTGTCGATCATTGATCGATATCTGATAACCGATTATACCAACCCCTACTGTTGAAAAAAGCTATATTTCATTGGTTTTTTTATGCAGCATGTGACGATTTTGACTTCATTTCAGTTGAGTAATAATGAAACTAACTTTTGCAAATGAAATTATATCCATTGTGAGTGCTAAATTATTTTTAGTAGATTTTTTTAATTACAGAATCTCAATTTCTTAAAATGTTAAGACCTGTCAACAAAATGGCGTTAAAATTATTGATTTATCGATTAAAAAGTAAACATTTATTTTAAAAGTTCAATTCTACATTGTAATTAACGACATTTTGGGTTTCTTTCCTTTTTTTTAACAAGAATAAGAAAACACTTGAGAACACATTCTTTACAATTTTAACTACGTTTTAAAATAGAGTGTCGAAATTTAAACAGTTCCGGGGATCTGCCTAATTAAAACAATAAACTGGCTGAATATATAAACTATGAGTTAATTACGAATATGAAGCGGTCATCGAAAAGACGGAGTTTGTTACTATTTGTTCAAGTTAATTAGTAAAATAAAGTTTCAGACACTTACACGATGATCCAATGCAACAACTTTGATGGTTTCTGTATGAAAAAGATAGGATAGATTAGGATTTACAGCGATAATCTGTTCAATGCTTGATGCGGTGTCGTTCGTCTTTCGGTTCTTTTGTGGAAGTGGACTTTCTTACCTTATTGCTTCAAGAGCGCTGTTAAAAAGAAAGTTATATCAGCCTCCAACGCTGGACAATGGTTTCATTTTTTATTTTCTGAGTAAAATATTTTACAAAGAAAAATGTGACCCAAGGCCAAGGCCAGATGATTTATGAGTGGGGAAGGTGCTGGACATCAACTGTCTACCCTAACTTAGCTGACCACAATTAGTGACCCAAGCATATTACTTCATTACTCCTTTTAATGCCCCATCTGGAAATCTTGGATTTGACGAGGTCTGAAGACAGCAGCCGTTTCAAATGGCTAAAAGTGGCTAAGTTTTTAAAGAACCGTATCTTTAAAGCGAGATAACAACAACAACGTTATTTTAAGAACAGAATCTTAGAGCTAGAACCAGTGTTGCGAATTTAGCGCGTTTCGCGCTAGATTTAGCGCGTTTCTTGTTTTGGCAGTGCCAAAAGCGCTAAAACATTTTGGCAATTTCCGACGATTTTTAGCGTCTTTTGGCCATTTGTTGACTATTTTAAAAGATTTAGCGCTTTTTGGCAGTCAAAATATTTTTTGAGTTGGCAACATCTGGCTAGAACAAATTAATGGCTTTCATTTTCGTTGTTAATATCTGATCAATAAGTTGTATAATTATACTTTTTGGAGCCTTTCTATGAGTTTTAAGGAACGTGACGGGGCCAGGAGACGAAAATGGCTAAAATTGGCTACATCTTTTAATGACTGGCTTTAAAAATGGCTAAAATTAGGTAGATTTCATGTATAGTGATATGGAATTTTATTTATTATATGTTTTTTTTCCGGACATGTTTCGAAGTAAATACGTCATCATTGGCGGATATAGATCAAAATCAATATTTCATCGATGGTGTGGTGGTAATGTAAAAGCCAGCGAAGGAAGACGTGTTCAGTTGTGATATTTTCGTATCGTGTATGTGGTCAACCAAATTTGTAGTGGTAGCAGTAGAAGCCGATCCGTTGTGGATGAGACATCAGTTCAATCCAAGGTCAAGTTAAAATAGGACCAGTTACTTGGGTCTCTGAGTTTTCTGTCCGCATCTCGAGTTTTCTATTCGGATCTGCTTTATAGGTTTCTCTAATGCCTACGCAGGTGTCATTCACATCCTGTTTGTTGGACACCTACGCATATACCTATTTCCTAAGGTGGCCGGGGTCACTTACATTTCTGCACAGGTGTTTGACCCTAGAATAACCTTTTTGTGGCAGGATATCATAACACAGATACGTGTTCAGATCATTTCACTACATCCAATGCAGTGTACTTCATAAAAATACAATCAGTTAATTTCTTTATTGAAAAATATGATGATAATTTTCTATGCTATGAAACGGCGCCTCATTATTTTTTAAAGATTATTATTCACTGATTTATTCAAACTTGTGTCCTTGGTTGTTATTGACACAACATTTCAGCCACTGTACCCACCGACCATCACTATACCCTTCAGCAACATCAGGTTCAGTTAATGAAAGAGATTAGTGACATCAGTTTCAGTTGAAAAGGCAGATAAGTGACACCAAGCAACATTAGGTTTATAAACATTAGGTTTATAAACCTAATTTATCAGAAGTTTTGAGATGTTGGAAAGATGAATTAAATTTATATTTACAAGCCACTGAATTTGACTCTAAGCCTGGGAAAGTTCAAACTTCAATTTTGTTGAATTGCATAGGTGCTAAAGGAAGGGACATTTACTCCACATTCAGGATATTGAATTTGTTTACTAGGAAAAGTACATAATTTGAAATGGTGGGTAGGAAGTATTTCTATCAGCAAAATCTTAACACCCCCCCACACATATATACACCTAATGGAAGTGTTGGGTGTTATGGAGAGCGAACCAAGAAAATAATGCTGTTCATTATTAGAGAAGATTCTGCTATTCAATTGTCTTTTCTTTACTGAAAAGCAGAAACCTTGCAAATTCGTATGAGTACTCCACTACACATCTTCATTTTTTTGATTTTAAAAAATCTTTGTAAATAAAAAAGTCCCAAAACACAAAAGTTTTGGGACTTTTTAAAAAAATTTGTGTTAGCACCACTGGACATACTTTTGACATTTTTTTTATTTTTTGAAA
>VCCN01001949.1:746950-758111 GCA_006491835.1 Architeuthis dux
CATATTTTTATAAACAAGTTTTGAGTCTTCCTTTTTCTCCCAGTTCAGGATTTATCTCCCGCAAATGAGCAATCCAACGATGAGATATCTCATGTTGGCAGAACATGTAAAAGAGGCTATACAACAAGATCAGGTGATAGTGGGCAGTTTCACAGAATGTGTTCAGTGTTCTGAATCATTTCACCACCACACCACACACGATTCACTGGCCTTTCAACCTCACTTGAACATGTTGAGCAGTACCCAATCTACCAGTCACTCTATGAAGTCTTGTGTGTTCGTACATGCCTACTCAAATTTGAACTCAATGAAAAGGAAGAGCCACATAATATACAAGTATATGGTTTCTCTCCAGTGTGTGTTCGCATATGTTTTTGCAAAGGTGATTTCTCGGAAAAAGAAACGCCACACACTTGACAAGTATGTGGTTTCTCCCCAGTGTGTGTTCGCATATGCACAACCAAAGTTGACTTCTGTGAAAAAGAAGAGCCACATACTTCGCAAGAATATGGCTTCTCTCCAGTGTGTGTTTGTATATGTCGACGCAAATGTGAATTATTTGAAAAGGAAGAGCCACACACTTCACAAGAATAAGGCTTGTCTCTAATGTGTGTTCGCATATGTCCCTTTAAAGTTGTTTTGTGTATAAAGGAAGAGCCACACACTTGACAAGTATGTGGTTTCTCTCCAGTGTGAGTTTGAAAATGATGCTCCAAATTTGACTTCCGTGAAAAAGAAGACCCACACACTTCACAAGAATATGGCCTTTCTCCAGTGTGTGTTCGCATATGCGTCACCAAACTTGTTTTCTGTGTAAAATTAGAGCCACACACTTCACAAGAATATAGATTGTCTCCAGTGTGCGTTCGCATATGTCGGCGCAAATGTGAATTATTTGAAAAGGAAGAGCCACACACTTCACAAGAATATGGTTTCTCTCCAGTGTGTGTTCGCATATGCACAACCAAAGTTGACTTGTGCGAAAAAGAAGAGCCACATACTTCACAAGAATATGGCTTCTCTCCAGTGTGTGTTCGCAAATGTCGGCACAAATTTGACTTATTTAAAAAGTAAGAGCCACACACTTCACAAGAATATGGTTTCTCCCCAGTGTGTGTTCTCATATGCACCACCAAATTTGACTTTTCTGCAAAGGATGTGCCACACACTTGACAAGTATGGGGTTTCTCTCCTGTGTGTGTTCGCATATGTCGGTGCAAATGTGAATTCTTTGGAAAGGAAGAGCCACACACTTCACAAGAATATGGTTTCTCTCCAGTGTGTGTTCGCATATGCACAACCAAAGTTGTCTTGTGTGAAAAAGAACAGCCACATACTTCACAAGTATATGGCTTCTCTCCAGTGTGTGTTCGCATATGTCGGCACAAATTTGACTTATTTAAAGAGTAAGAGCCACACACTTCACAAGAATAGGGCTTCCCTTCAGTGTGTGTTTGCACCGACAAATCTGATTTCTGTTTAAAGGAAAAGTCATACACTTTACAAGAATATGGTTTCTCTCCAATGTGTGTTTGCATGTCTTTGTTAAAAAGGAGAAGAAACACAGTTCACAAGAATATGATTTCTCTCCAGTGCATGTTGAATATCTTCTGTTAAATATGAGTTTGTTAAAAAGGAAGAGATACACAGTTCACAAGAATATGATTTCTCTCCAATTTACATCCACAAGTTTTACCAAATTGTTTTCTGATGGGTGTTCCATATTTTCTTCCATTCAAATCACCAAGAAAATGAGAATCCATTTAAATTCACCAAATGTTTTCTAAGCTGGAACATCTGAAAAGAAAAATGAAAACTTAAATATGATCTAGAATTTGAATATATATTTTTCTGAGGAGTTTTCCATATTTTTTTTATTTCAGGTCACCAAGAAAATAAATGTTTAAGCTAGAACATCTGAATAAAAAGAAATTAAACTTTAAATATTATATTATATTAACATTCTCAGTACTTTCTACAATGATTTTCCTTGATAGTATTCCAGGGTCACAACAGCTAAATATGAAAATCTTTGTTTCTCAATCAGTAGTTTAATTCCTATACAGACAGAGCCCTCTATACATCCGTAATGTAACTATATGATGTTCTCAACAAACAAGCTGTATTTATCCTACAATATCATAGCTGACACCATGGTTGTTTCACTCTGAATTGGATGTATAGGAAGTAAAGTACTGCTAAAAAAAATCACTTCTTTCGTAAACTATTGCCCACTCTTCCACTTTGAGAACTTTTGGAGATATCATGTGTGCGTTTGCATATGTCGGCAAACAGTATAAAAATTTCAGATCGGAGCATTTTATTTAATCCTGGCTATTCTGTATCTCCAAAAGTTCCAAATCAATTTCAATTAAATATTATGGAAGGGTAGGCAATAAGCTACGAAAGAAGTCGGGACATTTTGGAATGGATCCATGCATCTCCCCTATGTCCTAGCTAACTGTCCACAACCACAAAACATCTCCAAAGGTTTTCTGTCTGTCCACACAATATCTCCAAATATTTTCAATGAATATCAATGAAATTTTGTGGAAAAGTGGGCAATAGATTAGAAAAGAAGTGATTAAATTTTGGAGCAGATCCATGCATAATTCCTTCCCCTACATTGTAGCTATCTGTCCACACCATACACTATCATCAAAATTTCTCAGTCTGTATACACTATATCTCCAGAAGTTATCAATGAATTTTAATGAAATTTTGTTGAAGGCTGTGCAATAGGCTACGAAAGAAGTCATGAAATTATTTATGTAGATTCATCCACTGTTACCTCCCCTGAATTCTTCTGGAATGTTTAGCCACGATAAACTGAAGGTCCCCGTAGCAGGTCCAATTGGTTTCCTTAATCATCTAAAAAATTCCTACTGGGCTCCTAGAGGTAGCAACTCTCAGACTATTTTTACACTCTTTTCAAACGTATTGCAATGATTAAATATCTTCTTTGAAAGTTTAATTTTGGTTATAACTGTAAGAAAATAGCATAAAGTTAGTCGTACATAAAAGAAAAAAATACTTTTGCGAACTCACAGAGGATTTCTGAGCTGAGTAAAACCGTGTTTACAATTTTGACAACAATTTTATCGATTCCACTATAATTGAGTTTAAAAATTCTTTCAAAAATAAAATTGACCTCAGAGAAATTTGATTAAAAAATAGTTAATTTAATGATTGACAGGATTTTTGGAAAATATTGCATAATTTCCATTGAAATTATTTACCGGGTGGAGAACGGGTTCGTTTACGGGTGAAGATTTCCATACGATTTTCTTACAAAATACCCTTCTCATAAGAAAATGCATTCAAAATTGAATACATCCATGAATTTTTATAGAAATTGGCCCATTAGTATATTTTTGGTGGAATTTTAAACTGTGTGTGTAAATTGGGCTCACATTTCCCAATGCAACTTCTACTAGTTCACCGGTTCGCGATTGTAAACAGGTTTTTAAACCCGGTTATCTCCGGTTTTATATTGTCTAAAGAAATAATTTTTAGTTGATAATTTTCTACAATATTTCTTCTAACACAACGATTATTAAGATACAATTAATAGATTTCAAGTTACCGACGTTTTAATCGATACATGTCGCTTTTTGCCAAAAGTCCGTGAGAGTTGATAGAGGTGGGAGTGGTTGACTTTAAAAAATATTTCCATCAGTTTTTCTTACAAAATACCGTTTCCATAAAAAAATTCATTAAAATTTAAATACATACCAAAACATTTATAGAAATCGGTTCATTAGTATATTTTTGAGGAAATTTTAAATGTGTGTAGATTGGGTTACATTTTCCTAATGCAAATTCTCGTGTTTAACCGGTTTACGAATGTAAACAAATTTTCAACCACGATTATCTCCGGGTTTATATTGTCTACATAAATATTTTTTAGTTGATAATTTTCTACAATCTTTCTTCTTATTAATAACACAAAGATTATTGCGATAAAATTGATAGGTTACAAGTGTCAGACGTTTTTATCGGCACAGGTCGCTTTTTGTCAAAAGTCTGCGATAGACGCTCTAATAATACTAATAGATATTTCTGATACATTAATACGGCAGCAAAAGACACTTATAAAGTTAACTAAATAAATCTTCAGATACTTACAAAATGATCCAATGCAAAAGCTTTGATGGTTTCTGTATTTGAAAAAGATAGGATTTACCGTTATTTATCGGTTCGATACTTGAAACAGTACCGTTAGCCTTTGTGGTGGACTTTCTTACCTTACTGCTTGAAGAGCGCCGTTAAAAGGGGAAGTTATAGCAGCCACCGATTCCAGACAACGGTTTCATTATTTATTTTCTAAGTAAAATATTTTACAAAGAAAAATGTGGCTCAAGACCAGATGATTTAAGAGTAGAGAACACTACACTAACTTATCTTGCCACAATTGTCCCGGGTTCGATTCCCAGTATGAGTGAAGAGTGTGAAAAACTCTTCATTAGGACAAATTTCCCTGTTCACCCAGCAGTTAATTGAGTACACTTTAAGCTGTGTGATTAGGGTGGAAAAGAATGAAAAAGGTAATGCTCCTAGATCAGAATACTGTACGAGCATACCTCAACCACAATTGTTGGGCGAAATCCAGACCTTTCTTTCTTTCTTCACCGGAGCCCGTACACAATCCCCATAATATGAGACCAGGTAAAAAAATGTAATACTGTCACCAATCACTGAAATCTTTTTTACCTGGTCTCATATTCTAAATAATATTTAGAATATGAGACCAGGTAAAAAAATCTAATATTGTCACCAATTTAGTAATTTGTACTTTAAAAGCTTTACATTTTGACGCATCCAAAAATTAAAAAATAATACCACATACAATTTGTTCTTGTTTATTTTTTTTATACGCAGGGACGTGGATCCGTCCCTGCGTATAAAAGAAATTGAGCTGACCGTCTTCCAAAAATGTAGGGGGATCTTGGGGCATGCTTCTCTAGGAAATTTTGAAAATTATGCATACAAGATTGGCTAAAATTGTTTTTCAGGGCATATCAGCTACTGAAATTAAGATAAATAAAAATTTTCGGAAAAATTCTGAGGGTCTTGAAGGTTGTCAATGTCATGTGTTGAGATAAAAAGATTTAAAACCTCGGATCTTCCGAGGTTCAGAAAACAGTAGAAATACAAATTTTCGGAAAAATTCTGACGGTCTTCAAGGTTGTCGGCGACGTCATGTGTTCAGACGAAAAGATTTCAAACTTAGGAAGACGCCCAGAAAACAGTACAAAAAACAAATAAAAGATTTTCGCGAAAATTCTGAACGTCTTGAAGGTTGTCATGTGTTGAGACAAACATATTTAAAACTCGGAAGACGCTCAGAAACAAGAAATAAATGGTCATTAAAAAAAAGGAGAAAAGTCCTTCGAAGAATGAAAGTGAGTGTTGTATAAAAGAAATAAACAAGAACAAATTGTATGTGATATCATTTTTTAATTTTTGGATGCATCAAGATGAAAAGCTTTAAAAGCATATATTTAGAATATGAAACCAGGTTTTAAAAAATTATACTGTCACTAATCACTGACATTTTTGAGTTTTGTGGGGATTTTTGTCTGGCTTAGCACTTTAAGTGTGGGGGTTATGTCTTTTGGCCTCTACACCAAATATCTCTTTCCCACCACATACACCAATATATACCACAGATTCTTATGCAAATTTCTAACAATCCCATATGTAAAACTTGATTTTTGTAATACAATTTAAAACTGAACCCCATTGAAATAATGAATAAAATCTATATACAGAAATGAAATTATCTAATATGGCAGAATAGTGTAATATATTTAACAGAGAGATAAACAGAAAGTAAGGGTTCAGTTTAACATTATAGTTACATAACCCCCAATTATAACACTAAGCTGGACCCTTACATTCCGTTCGTCATACAATTTGGTTTAAAAGCAAGAAGTGCTTTTGAATCATCTTAGTAGATCAGTTTGATTTTACCAAAGAAGTTGAGAGAGAAACCTTCACAACGTATAGAAGTCACGGAGCCTCGGACAAAAACCGTACCAGACAAAATCCACACGGACAAAACCGACACAGACAAAACCCCTAAGGACAAAACTCACACAATCAACGTGCCAAAATCAAACAAAACCCCCTTGATTAGATTAAAACATGGCAACAATTTCAGTAATTTGGTGACAGTATAAATGTTTTTTTACCTGGTCTCACATTGTAAATATATATATTTTAAAAGCTTTTTTTTCGCATCCAAAAAAATAATACCACATTAACTTTTTTTCCTGGCTTCATATTCTAACACATATTTTTAAAGCCTAACATTTTTTGATGTCTCCAAAAATTAAAAAATAAATCCACACAGCATCAATTTTAATACAAATAAAACAATAAAATAAAACCTTTTCCAGTTCATTGTTTTGTTTATTGAGGTTATTTATTTCTGCTGAGCTCTCTTTGGCCACAGCAATTGTTTACTACTTGGATTCACCTAAACTAATAACACATTTTGGGAGTCATTATTAATTTAGTCTCCAATTCCCTATAGCATACATATTTATGTCAAATTTTGCAGTGGCTTTTAGTAGTGGTTAGTACTTTAGAAGATAGGTAGGAAGAATAGAATAGTTTAGTTAGTGTTAATTTCAACCCACCTTTTAAAAATGTATTATGGAGAAATTTCATGCATTCGAGCCAGCGCGCCACAAAATCATTCCTCCACAAGAAGGCCGAATTCTCTTCAATAGATTCGGCTTCTTTTCCTCAACAAATTCCGGGTGCCAGCAAGAATCATTACCCTCCATAGACCGAGTTCAAAACCTAATGGAGAAAATTTAACTTTTTCATTTAATTTCATGAGCTTTCAGTTTTGTAGACATTCAAACCTTCCGAAAATTTGTCAGTTTTGAGAACAGAAATATTTAAAGGTTTTATAATGTAGCTATAATGCTAAACTGCACCCTTACTTTCCATTCATCATGGATGACCATGGACGTGAATCTCTCATTCTCACAGCGCTAATTCCAGTTTGGAAGTATTTTTAAGGAATCTAACCCTAACGTGCCAATAAAACATGTTTTTCTTAGAGCAAAAATCTAACACTCCCTCTAACCATAATCAAATCCTAAATGCAACAATGAAACATAGGCATAATTTAAATCTTAGAGTCCACTTTGACGTGTGAGCTACAAATGCTAAAAGTAACCAAATGAATTCTCAAGGTTTTAGAAGGGGGTATGCAACCTGCCCGGGGTTGCACACTTGTCTGCACAGGTCTACCTGGGAGTCTGTACTAGCCCAACCATTGAGGGTGAGGGGGGTGCATGCGAGAGTGTTTTTTTTTTCTCGGTAAACGGTAGGTATTCCATCTAGTCTATATTTCTATATTATAAAGTAGTAAAGTGTATGTGTTTGTACTCTAAGATCTCGAGAACTATGCATCATAGAGCAGAAACAAAGGCATGTCCGAAATCAGCAAGTCTTCATTTACCTATAGCACACATCTTTAGGTCGAATTTAGCAGGGGTCTGCGTTTGTGTTCTCTGAAAATAGTACATCCAAACATTTTTTTTTTTGTTAAGAAAAAACAAACTTTTTAAGGTTTTCTGCCTTGGGTTACAAGCGGGTCTTCCCGGGAGAGTGTTCTGGCCCATCCAGTGGGGATGGGGGGAGAGGGAGTGCCCCCTTTTGAATTCATGAAATCTCTATAAAATATCATTTGTTTCCAGTTTTGTTAGATTGAGAGGCTTTTTCCCGGGCAACGCCGGGTACCCCAGCTAGTCTATTACATTATTTTACAACGGTTGAACCACTTCTGTTTTTTAACATTTGACTTTACCCAGTGCCTAAAACGGTTCCAGTGGGCCCAAAATAGGCTGTATATGTGTTCCAAATTCACATATGGTTTCACCTTTTGCAAAAAATATGTTTGGTCTGTGTTCGCTCTCACCCCAATAATAATGATCCGATTTCCATCTATTTTTATATAATACTAAAATCTGATTCGCTCAACCAATTTTACAATAGTTAATTTTCATTTGCACCACTTGTTTTTTAAAACTTTTGCTTTACTCAGTGCCTAAAACGGTTCTAAGAGGCCCCCACTAGGCTGTATGTGTGCAAAATCTACATGTGGTTTTCCCTTTCGCAAAAAAAAAAAGATTGTGGGGTCAGCATTTACTCTCACCTCGATAATAATGATTTGATTTCCAGCTATTTCTATATAATAAGTCTGATTCCCCACAATCAAATTTGGCATACATACTCAATGGACATAGGGGAAGATTTTAAAGTAAAATATATACGACACCACAAGGCCGACTAGTTATTCTGTATTTGATAAAACAAATGTTTTTTCTTATCATTCAAAGAAACAAGTATAATGGAAAAATATTTTATCTAAACTGCCCTTATTGTCTGAAGATCTTGTATGAAGCATTGTCATTATTTCATGAATCATTCCTCTTCATCTGATGCAGTGTACTTCATAAAAATACAATCAGTTAATTTCTTTATTGAAAGTTGAAAAGAGGCATCTGTTTCTGTCTGAAATATATCTCCAAAATTTATAAACGAATTTAATTCAGATTTTCTGGAAGGGTGGTCAATATGCAGAGGATAAACTGATTATATTTTGGAGCAGATCCATGCACAATTACCTCCCCTACGTCGTAGTCATAACACATAATATCGCCAATTTATTTTTTTCGCAAGATATCTCCAAAAGTTCTCAATGAATTTCATTCAGATTTTCTAGTGGTGTTGACAGGTCATGGCTTCTCTCCAGTGTGTTTGTATATGTAAAAGACAACCCACACGCTTTACAAGAATATGGCTTCTTTCCAGTTTATATTCGCATATGTCCCACTAATGTTGCTTTCTGTTTAAAGAGCCACATACTTCACAAGAATATGGCTTCACGCCAGTGTGTGTTTTCATATGCACTACTGATTGTGATTGATATGTTTTCTATGCTATGAAATAGAGCCTGATTATTTGATAGCCATTACTGAATTGTTCTAACAATAATTTTCTTTAACCGTTTGAAGAAATGAAGTAAAGACACGTCTGGTTAGTCACCCAACAAAAACCTTCACATGACCAACGTCATTTGGCAGCATGCTGTATTGGGGGAATCAATTAAACAATTGGAAAAAGAGGTGATCAATGAATAAGTTACTTCTCTCACCTTTTGTTGGGCAGTGGTCACTAAAGAAAGTCTGAAGATTAATAAAATAACACAGTAAGTTCAGATATTCATTTGCCTTTATTTTGATAGAGAAAATTGTGCATTTTCAGGTCAGTGTTGGCGGTTTCACAGAATGTGTTCAGTGTTCTGTGCCCTTTCACCACTACATTTGCAGGATTCACTGGCCTTTAAACCTCACTTGAACATGGTGTCTCCTGTCCTACAAACTCCCGCCCTCACTCTCTTGTGAGGCCCTCACTCTCTGGTGAGTTCATCACTCACTTCTGGCATGAAGTCTTGTGTGTTCGCACATGCTTATTCAAATTTGAACGCACTGAAAAGGAAGAGCCACATATTTTACAAGTATATGGTTTCTCTCCAGTGTGTGTTCGGATATGTTTTTGCAAAGGTGATTTCTCTGGAAAGGAAAGACCACACACTTGACAAACATATGGTTTCTCTCCAGTGTGTGTTCGAAAATGTTGGCGCAAATTTGACTTCTGTGAAAAAGAAGAGCCACAAACTTCACAAGAATATGGCTTCTCTCCAGTGTGTGTTTGCATATGTCGACGCAAATGTGCTTTATTTAAAAAGTCAGAGCCACACACTTCACAAGAATATGGCCTCTCTCCAGTGTGTTTTTGCATATGTCTCACTAAAATTGGTTTTATTTTAAAGGAAGAGCCACATATTTCACAAGAATATGGCTTCTCTCCAGTGTGTGTGCGAATATGTTGCTCCAAATTTAACTTCCGTGAAAAAAAAGTACCACACACTTCACAAGAATATGGCTTTTCTCCAGTGTGTGTTCGCATGTGCACCACCAAAATCGTTTTCAGTGTAAAATTAGAGCCACACACTTCACAAGAATATGGCTTTTCTCCAGTGTGTGTTCGCATATGCTCAACCAAAGTTGACTTGCGTGCAAAAGAAGAGCCACATATTTCGCAAGAATATGGCCTCTCTCCAGTGTGTGTTCGCATATGTCCCACTAATGATGCTTTCTGTTTAAAGGAAAAGCCACATACTTCACAAGAATATGGCTTCTCTCCAGTGTGTGTTTTCATATGCACTACTGATTGTGATTTATATGTAAAAGAAGACCCACAGACTTGACAAGTATGTAGTTTCTCTTCAGTGTGTGTTCGCATATGTCGGTGCAAATGTGAATTCTTTTGAAAGGAAGAGCCACACACTTGACAAGAATATGGTTTCACTCCAGTGTGTTTGCATATGTTTCCTTTGTTAAAAAGGAAAAGAAATAGAGTTCACAAGAATATGATTTCTCTCCAATTTACATCCACAAGTTTCACAATATTTTCTTTATTTCAGGTCACCAAGAGAATAAATGTTTAAGCTGGAACATCTGTAAAAAAAAAAAAAAAGAAGAAGAAATTACACTTAAAATATTATATAGTATTTCAAGAAATGAATTATATTATATTAACATTCTCAGTGCTTTCTACAAAGATTTTTCCTTGATAGCATTCCAGGGTCACAACAGCTAAATAAGAAAATCTTTGTTTTTCTAGCAGTACTTTACTTCCTATACAGACAGAGCACTCTATACATTAGTAATGTAACTATATGATGTTCTCAACGAACAAGCTGTATTTATCCTACAATACCATAGCTGATATCAGGATTGTTTTCACTCTGAATTGGATGTATAGGGCTCTGGCTGTATAGGATGTAAAGTACTGCTAAAAAATAAAGATCTTCATATTTCGCAGTTGTAACCTAGGAATGCTATCTACAAAAAACTTCTAAAGACTTTTTTGCCATCAGTTCTAAAAGTGACCTTCAGTTTTCGTTATTTTGAATTCCAGGTTTTTGGTCATGAAAAGTTCTATTTAAATAAAATAATTCATGCTCATTAAAAATAGGTTTGCATTTATTTGGCTAACATGGCAAGTCTAATCATGGCAAGTCTTAAACCAAATTATTCTAATTGTTGCCAGTTTTGTTATTAAATAATAT
>VCCN01001949.1:767101-780318 GCA_006491835.1 Architeuthis dux
TGAGAGGGTAGGAACCCCCAAAGAAAAAGAAACGTCTTACCTTGGACAACGCTAAGTGGCCACGTCAGTCCGGTCTTCTGCTTCTTATTTTTCCGTTTGATAATTGGTGTTTCGTTTTGGTGTATCAGCTCCCTTTAAAATAGTCAAAATACATCTTCGGCAAGCAAACTCGCCAATTCTTATAAAACAGAGTACTAATCAAAACTGCGTACAGTGATGTGCTCCCGAAAGAATTAACGAAAAAGACTATTGTAGACTAACATCTCTGTACAAAATGGGACATCTCAAGTCGCCCGATCCGTATACATGGTGTTTGTATAATAGTGCTGACATCACGGAAAAAGAGGAAGCTATATTTAGTTCCGTATTTATGTTTCAGGCTGGCTTGATTGTGATGATAAAACCAGCCCAATGTTCAGATCCCTATTTTCGTATTCACTACTAGTTTTTATGAAAGTGGCCGCTACAGTAGGAAATGCTAGTCAATTAGGACCGGAATTATCAGCCTACATTGGCTTAGGATAGAAGAGTCGTGTTCAAAACTTTAATTACAGTATTTAAATGTTTGCATGATGTGTGCTCTTATGAACTCTGTGCTCTTATTAACATCCAATATTTAGATGGTTTGATTTTAGAACTTGTCTTTATGAATATGACTAATGGGTGCAAGAGTTTCAGATATATAGCACCCAGACTTTGGAATCAATTACCCTATGATATCTGGAATATACATACATTAGCAAGCTTTAAATCAAAAATAAAAACTGCAAACAGACTTGCCAGCATTATCAAAGACTGGAAAGAAAAGAGGTGCATGCAAGTTAAGTACAAAAACCTGGAGCTCTAGGACTCGTGAAGAAGGGAAAGGAAAAGTTCATCAACCATATCCCAGGTAACATCAACATTCACAAGATCGCCCTCTTTTTCTCAGTGCTTATGCCAGTTTGGCAGGATTTTTTAAAGAATCTAACGCTAACCTGACAATAAAACATGTTTTTCTTAGAGCAAAGAACCTAACCCTCCCTCTAACCATAATCCAATCCTAAACCCAACAATAAAATATGGGCACAATTTAAATCTCATAATCTGCTTTGACGAGATACTAATGACAAAAGTGATCAAATGAATTGTCAGTTTTGAGAAAAAATACTTTTTAAAGTTTTAGGTGGTACACAGGCCTGCCTAGAGTTGCCCGCGGATCTGCCCGGGAGTGTATGTGCTGGCCTAACTGGTTATAAGGAGGAGTGCATGCGAGGGCACGTCCCTTATCTTATTTGATTTCATGAAATCGCTATAAAATATCATTTGCTTTCCAGTGTTGTTAGATTTAGAGGTTTTGTTTCCAGAGTAACGCCGGGTACCCCAGCTAGTCTATTATATTATTTTACAAAGATCGATTTTCGGTTGAAACATTTCTTTTTTGGACTTTTGACTTTACCCAGTGCCTAAAATGGTTCCAGTAGGCCCCCAGTAGATTGTATGTGTGCAAAATTAACATATCGTTTTCCCTTTCATTAAAAAAATAATTGTGGGGTCAGCATTTGCTTTCACCCCGATGATTCGATGAATCAAATGTACCATGGGGAAGATTTTAAAGTAAAATATATACTACACCACAAGGCCAACTAGTTATTCTGTATTCAATAAAAATTGTTTTTATCATTCAAAGAAACAAGCATAATTGAGAAAATTATCTAATCTCCTCTAATTGTCTGAAGATCTCGGATGAAGCATTGTCATTATTTCACAAATCATTCAGATATGTATCTTCATCTGATGCAGTGTACTTCATAAAAATACAATCAGTTAATTTCTTTATTGAAAAATATAATAATTCACCTCTGCCAACAAAGTTGAAAAGAGGTATCTGTTTTTGGTCGCATCTGTTTGTTGGTTGGCATCTTTTCCTGTCTGCAATATATCTCTAAAAGTTATAAATGAATTTAATTCAGATATTCTAGAAGTGTGGTCAATAGGCAGAGGAAGAAGTGATTAAATTTTGGAGCGGATCCATGCACAATTACCTCCCCTACGTCGTAGTTATATGTCCAAAACACATATCGTCAATTTATTTTTTCTGTCCGCAAGATATCTCCAAAAGTTCTCAATGAATTTTCTAGCAGTGTTGAAAGAGGTCATGCCCTCTCTCAGTGCTTTCTATGCTATGAAATAGAGCCAGATTATTTTATAGCCATTACTGAATTGTTCTAACAATAATTTTCTTTAAACCTTTTGGTCAGTCACTCAATAGAAACCTCTACGCGACCAATGTCATTTGGGGGTGATCAATTAAAAAATTGGAAACGTGATCAATGAATAAGTTACTTCTATCGTTGGGCAGTGATCAGTAAAAAAAGCATGACACAAACTAAGGGATCAATTTAGCATAAACTTTCATCGCAAACTGCCCCCCCCCATAAAACCTTTTTGGGGGAAATTTAAAAAACAAGAAAAAGTTTTTTCTAGACATAATAAGTAAATGTTGAAATTCTTGGCCATCTAGCTCCATCCGTGGGGCCTGTACGCGCAGTACATACATAGCCAGTCCAACTTAAAAACTGAAGAAACCCATGTTGACAGGTTTCACTGAAAATAATTTTCTTAGGTTAATAAATTCACTTTCTGAAAAGGAAATTTACTTTGTAGAAGATGAAAAATTGAAATCAATAGAAGCAAAAACAACAAATATGAATGTTTGAAGATTAATAAAATAACACAGTAACTTCAGATATTCATTTGCCTTTATTTTGATAGAGAGAATTGTACATTTCCTCACAAGATTTGCATATGTAGACAGGCACTGTAACTGCTTTTTCTCAATAAAAGTAATTCATTCATAGCTTGTTGCACCAGACAGCCAGCCACTTTAGTGTTGTTTGGTTGATGGTCAGATCAGGTGAGAGTGGGCAGTTTCACAGAATGTGCTCAATGTTCTGCCCCCTTTCATCACCACACTCACAGGATTAGCTGGCCTTTAAACCTCACTTGAACATGTTGTCTCCTGTCCTACAAACCCCCGCTCTCAATCTGTTGAGATTTCACCACTCGCTTCTGGCAAGCAGTGCCCCAGTCTCTCTACAAAGACTTGTGTGTTTGTACATGCCTACTCAAAGTTGACTTCTGTGAGAAGGAAGAGCCACATACTTCACAGGAATGTGGTTTATCTCCAGTATGTGTTTGCATATGTCTCTTCAAAGTTGAACACACTGAAAAGGAAGAGTCACATATTTTACACTTATATGGTTTCTCTCCAGTGTGTGTTCGCATATGGTTTTTCAAATGTGATTTCGCTGAAAAGGAAATGCCACACAGTTCACAAGAATATGGCTTCTCTCCAGTGTGTGTTCGCATATGTCCCACTAAATTTGCTTTCCATAAAAAGGAAGAGCCACACACATCACAAGTATGTGGTTTCTCACCAGTGTGTGTTCGGAAATGTTGCCGCCAATTTGTCTTCTGTGAAAAAGAAGAGCCACAAACTTCACAAGAATATGGCTTCTCTCCAGTATGTGTCCGCATATGCATCACTAATTGTGTGTTCTGTGAAAAAGATGATCCACACATTTTACAAGAATATGGCTTCTCACCAGTGTGTGTTCGCACATGCCGAACCAAAGTTGACTTATGTGGAAAGGAAGAGCCACATACTTCACAAGAATATGGCTTCTCTCCAGTATGTTTTCGCTTATGCGACACCAATTCAGATTTCTGTGTAAAATTAGAGCCACACACCTCACAAGAATATGGTTTCTCTCCAGTGTGTGTTCGCATATGTCGGTGCAAATGTGAATTCTTTGAATAGGAAGAGCCACACACTTCACAAGAATACGGCTTCTCTCCAGTATGTGTTCGCATATGCATCATTAACTGTGATTTATATACAAAAGAAGACCCACACACGTTACAAGAATATGGCTTCTCTCCAGTGTGTGTTCGCATATGTGCCAATAAATTTGACTTGTCTGCAAAGGAAGAACCACACATTTCACAAGAATATGGCTTCTCTCCAGTATGTGTTCGCATATGTCCATGCAAGTGTGAATTCTTTGAAAAGGAAGAGCCACAGACTTCACAAGAATATGGCTTCTCTCCAGTGTGTGTTCGCATATGTGCCACCAAATTTGACTTGTCTGCAAAGGAAAAGCCACACATTTGACAAGTATGTGGTTTCTCTCCAGTGTGTGTTCGAAAATGTTGCTCCAAACTTGACTTCTGTGAAAAAGCAGAACTACACACTTCACATGCATACGGCTTTTCTCCAGTGTGTGTTCGCATATGCATTACTAATTGTGATTTATATGTAAAAGAAGACCCACACACTTTACAAGTATGTGGTTTCTGTCCAGCATGAGTTTGCATATGTCGGTGCAAAAATGAATTCTTTGAAAAGGCAGAGCCACACATTTCACAAGAATATCGTTTCTCTCCAGTGTATGTTTGCATATGTTTTCTTTGTTAAAAAGGAAAAGAAATAGAATTCACAAGAATATTTCTCTCCCGTGTGTATTGAAATATCTTCTATTAAATATGAGGTTGTTACAAAGGAAAAGAAACACAGTTAACAAGAATATGATTTCTCTCCAATTTACATCCACAAGTTTCACAATATTTTTTCTGAGGGGTTTTTCACATTTTCTTTATTTCAGGTCACCAAGAGAATAAATGTTTAAGCTGGAACATCTGGTAAAAAAAAAGAAATTAAACTTAAAATATTATATAGTATTTCAAGAAATTATATATTAACATTATCAGTACTTTCTACAATGATTTTCCTTGATAGTATTCCAGGGTCACAACAGCTAAATATGAAAATCTTTGTTTCTCAATCAGTACTTTAATTCCTATACAGACAGAGCCCTCTATACATCCGTAATATAACTATATGTTCTCAACAAACAAGCTGTATTTAGCTGTAAAAAAATTCACTCCTTTTGTAAACTATTGCCTACTCTTCCACTTTGAGAACTTTTGGAGATATCATGTGAATGTCTACCCATGATATTCTTACTCACTGAAGCATGAACCCTGTACCCTGTCCAATTGGTTTCATTAGTCAACTAAAACATTCCTACTGGGTTCTATTAGAGCACCAGGACTACAGGTTACAACTCTCACAGACTATTTTTACACTATTTAATTTAATGATTAATTCACTGGCTTTGGGGAAAATATTGCTTACATTCCACAGAAAACTTCATTTATTTATGATGGAAGAGAGTTCAAAGGACAAGTAGTTTTGTTTCTACCTCCCTCCACGACATCCACTGTTGTTTTTAATTTTAAAGTTTCAATGGATGACAGGAAATGTCAACAGCCCATCCAAATTCTGTCAACACCTACTCATAAATGCCAGCAGAGGTAAATCATATCTCAAAATATTCAAAATTCTTTTTAAAAAGACAGGTATATTGAAATTTGATAAACTTTATATTTGATAAGTAGAACACCATTCTTTCTGATAATAATGTTTCATGAGAATCCAAGAACATCCAATAAGCATAAACATTAATAATTTAATGACAAAACTTTTTTAAAAATGATAATAAAAAAATCTCCAGCAAATATTGATTTTTTTAAAAACAAAAAGTGTACACTGTATTTTAATAAAAAAACATTGAAAAACTTTCTAAACAGAAAATATTTGAGTTTTTTGGCATTTCTTATTTTCCGATTCAGAGCCAATTTAAAATAACAGGTAGCAGGATCAAATAAAATTCCAACGGATTTAGTTTTTCTTGGGAATTATCTTCATAGAAAAGCAAACATATGTGTTAACATTAAAAGATTTAATTGAGATTTCTTAAAATTAAAATGTTGGGGGGATGACTTGAAGATAAATATTTCTGTAAGATTTTCTTACAAAATACCCTTTTCATAAGAAAATTCATTCAAAATTGAATACATCCCTAATGTTTTATAGAAATCGGCCCATTAGTATATATTTGGTGGAATTTTAAAATGTGCGTATGAAATGTGCTGAAATTTTCCAATGCAAAAAAATAATTTGGTAACTACCATGCGGTCGGGGCGAGAAAGTGTAAGTGAGATCTCTGACCTTCAGAGTGGTGAATCCTCGTGCCAGAGACGCAAGTCAGGGGAAAACTGAAATGAAATGTTTTTTAAGACTTTATAGGTCCCAAAAGAGCCAGAACTGGAACAGCTGCACTGCACAGGATGGAGAGTGTTACAAATCCACACTACTTAAACCCAGCCAGAGATGAAAGGAACCTTGAACTATCTAGAATTACACAGGATTTTCGATCATTAGTGTTTGAACAAGCATTCATTATGCCCCCCGCCCCCGGGAGAGTGAGTTTTGTTACAATAACTGCAGTCTCTAGTTACTAGACAAGAGACCAGAAGGTCTTAGGTCGCGGAAGAGGGGATTTATTTCACAAACAAATGTTATACATGCCGACATCAATTGACAAGGTAAGAGATTTTGCTTCTTCTTTTCATCCTGACTGCTTCCAAAAGTTAACTGTGTCCTTTGGATTTTAGATCTCTTTCCCTTCCCCGTCAGAAACAGTTACTCGGTAACAAAAATATTAGTTCACTGGTTCGCCATTGTAAACAAGTTTTCAAACCTGGTTATCTCCAGAAATAATTTTTAGTTGATAATTTTCTACAACCATTCTTCTATTAATAACACAAAGGTTATTATGATACGATTGATAGATTTCAAGTTACAGATGTTTTAATCGACACATGTCGCTTTTTGCCAAAAGTCTGTGTGGGTTGATAGAGGGTAGGTATTTCTGCACACTTTGGACACCCCATTTTTAAATGTAAATAAAAATTTAAAAACTGTTGTTTGTAAGTTTTTTTCTTGTTTTTGTTAGAAAGAATAAAGTCCAAATATGTGTCCGGAAAAAAGAAAAAAAAACTTCAACATAGAATTGTGCTCTTAAAAGTCAATTTAAAGTTTTAAACTATAATTTCTGCGATTTTGTTGACCTTTTTTGGAGGGGTCAAATATCTGCCAACACCTACTTACTGCCATAGATAAGAAATGTCAACACACACACATGTGCTAATTACTTATTACAGAAGTCAGTATTTGTCAATAAGCAGATGTCTGACTGTGAGATTATTACAGCAGTTGTGTCCTCTTTGACATAATAATCATAGAAAATTTACGTTTATGTGCATTTGTAGAAAAATATCGGCCAATTAAATCAGAACAAAACAATAACAAATAATTGTCCATGGTTTCAGTTTTTTTTACATATCTTTACTTACCCTTTCAGTACATCACGTGAGAACAGAATTGAACCGATGGCAACAGAAACAGAGTAAAAATTGAATTTTCAAAAATCATTTAAAAACAGTAAAAATTTAAAAATTCTCTATAAAAAAGATTTTAATGCTAAGATTATTTCTCTTTTTACGGAAAATAGCGATAAATCATATTTTACCAAATGAATAAAAAATATTGGCAAATAGAGCAGTTTTTTTTTTTAAAACAGTTTTTACGGAAATAAAGAAATTAGCTTTTTCAAGAACAGAAGCAGAATTTATATGTTCATGGTCTTGACTTAATAATGTAAAAAGATGGACTGATCGATTGAAAATAAATCAATGAAAATTTAAGGGAGTGCTTTTAATCAAAATGAAAAAAAAATTTTTTTCCCGAAATTTGAAATACAAATTGAGTTTTTTAAAAATCCATCCTTTATTCGATAAGTATTGGAAATTTTATTAAAATTCGATCAGTAGTTGATGTGTAGTAAAATTTTAAAATCTAGCTGTTTTTTTTGCTCGTTAAAAGGGGGAGAAAATTTACTTGTTAATACTACGGAACAAAACTTGTTTACATCTGCACGGATATTTACACTATTTTGATTCAATAATATCTCCCGTTTTACAAGGTGAACACAAATAATTTTTATCTCATATATTTTGCCAATCTTTCAACTTACTAATGACACTAACATTTTTCAACGATAAAATTAAGTTTTATATGATTTTGACGTTTATTTTATCAAGGTGTCAAATCACTCAGAACTAGGTCACGAGTCCGCAGAAATACCTACTAGAGGGGTATTTCAATATAAGTTTTTCTTACAAAATACCCTTTCAGTAAATAAATTAATTCAAATTTAAATACATACCGAATTTTTTATAAAAATCGGCTCATTAGTATATTTTTGATGAAATTTTAAATGTATGTGTAAATTGGGCTAAATTTTCCTAATGCAAACCTCAATGTTTAACCCGAACCGTTTCGCAAGTGTAAACAAGTTTTCAACCACGATTATCTCCGGGTTTATATTTTCTACAGAAATAATTCTTATTTGATAATTTTCTACAATCTTTCTTCTTATTAATAACACAAAGATTATTGCGATAAAATTGATAGGTTTACAAGTGTCAGACGTTTTTATCGACACAAGTCACTTTTATAATACTAATAGATATTTCTGATACATTAATACGGCAGCAAAAGACACTTATAAAGTTAACTAAATAAATCTTCAGATACTTACAAGATGATACAATGCAAAAACTTTGATGGTTTCTGTATTTGAAAAAGATAGGATGGATTAGGGTTTACAGCGATAATCTCTTCGATGCTAGAGATGATGCCATTTGTGTTTTGTTTGTTTCATGGGGCTGTGGTAGACTTTCTTAACTTACTGCTTGGAGAGCGCTGTTGAAAAAAGCCACCAAATCAGGACAATTGTCTCATTATTTATTTTCTAAGTAAAATATTTTACAAAGAAAAATATTGCTCAAGACCAGATGATTTATAATTGGAGAAGGTGTTGGTCATCACATGTCTACACTAACTTAGCTAGCCACAATTATTGGCCCAAGCATATTACTTCATTAATCCCAAATCTTCACTGGGTTCCGTACAAAATCCCCATTGGACTTATCACATAATAATTCTTAGTTGATAATTTTCTACAATTACACACACACACACGGACAAAACCCCCACACAAGTGCAAAGCCGGACAAAAACCTTTTAGCGACAGATAATGTTTTTTTACCTAGTCTTATATTCTAAATATATACTTTAAAAGCTTTTCATTTTGACGCATCTGAAATAAGTATTTACTCACAATAGATCTTGTTATTTCAAGCGTTTATTTCACATATACGACGAACGTGTTTTTGTACAAAATGATGTTGTACCCAAAGCGAGGTTGGGCGGAAGTAAACAGTGGAAATAGGGAGTAGGAGAGGAAACGGGGGAGCAGACGATAATATTACACCCCCTCCCTTAAAATTAGTAGCTTAGTAGAAGAACAAGTGACATTACTCAATTGATTAGTAAATCACTGAAATCAGAGTTCCGTTACAGTGAAGTGTCTTATAAACAGGGTTGCCAGATCAGTTTTCTCAAAAACGGACAATAGTGTTCCCCAAATCGTCAAATTTGGTCATCCCTGCTTGAAATCTTGGACAGAAAAGAATTGATGGTTAAATATAGCTAATATGGCTAAAGGTTGCTAGGTTAGTATCACAATAATTAAAATAAATAGGTAAAAGTGGCTAGAAGTAGCTAGATCATTAAAACAATAATTAAAATAAATAGCTAAAAGTAGCTTGATTATTATCACAATAATGAAAACAAATAGCTAAAAGTGGCTAGAACTTATATCCGATATCTAAAAACAACAAAGAATATCTAGATTTAGATATAAAATATCTAAGTTGTTAATGCTGAGTTGTGCCTTAAAATTGGACAATTTTGGATGTCTGGTTCTTAAAATTTTTAATCGGACATCAGTGCTAAGAAAGGAAAAATCAGGCAACCCTGCTTATAAACTAGTTGTGATGATTTGGGCTTCGAAGGAAGTCACAAAGTCAAACAATGTAAATGAAAAAAAAAACTACCTTATTTTCTATGTAGAAAACACAAGGTGAGATGTTTGTTATTTCAGTTGTCTATTTCTTCTTTAGTAAGAGTATTAGCTAGTGGCTTTTAGTAGTGGTTAGTGATTGAGAAGATAGGGAGGAAGAATAGAATGGTGTTGTTAGTATTAAGAAGATTCAGTTGATCTTTCATATGCTGATTTAGGAGACGCCGAAATAGGTGTGACTAGCTTCGTTGGCAAGTTGATTCTGACTCTAGAGTATTGCCTAAAAGCGCAGTAAATTAGGGATGCTGAAGTTGACCCCAAGGTCAACTGTCTAGACAACAGGAAGTGCTTCTAAAAATAGCACAAGCTAACTCCTGTTGTCCAGAGGGTTATGACACTAGTAATATACGTATTTAGAAGCTGTGACTTTTTCCTTTCCTTTTTGATACATTAACTGGTTGTTATGGGGAGTGGTTGCTAGCACATCACCCAGTCTGCTAGTTCTCAGCACTAGCAGTCTTATCTAGTATAAAATCAGTGTAACGCGATGGTGTTTTCACACGTCTTCCTGATGATGTTCTTTTCTGAGGGGTGGCAGCCTTACTCTCTTGAATTTTTTCTCAAGCTGTGCAGATGGTCTTTGGTTTCTCTCATGTCGTGTTGTGGGAGGAAACTCATGCAGGTGGTGTCGGTTTCTTCTTATGGTGTTGCCATTTTCGGTAGTAACATTGTAAGACCTGGGCTCTACACACTGTTCTCTTACCACCGCTTTTCCCCATATATCTGACTGATGATTCTGAACTGTCATCTGTGGAGGGCCGGTAGGTCTCTTAGTATCTCTTCTGTTCTTCTTGGCGTTCACGTAATCCTTTGTAGATATTAACTTTCTGAGGTTGTGTGTTTCTGATCCTCACTAGCCGGTTCCCCATATAACAGCTCTGCCGGGCTTGGTATTTTATGGTCAATCGGTGTTGCTTTCAGGCATAGCAGAGTCATGTCCAGGTCTGTCTTGCTGTCTTTCACTTTTTTCATGGTGTTTTTTACATTCTGCGCAGTCCTTTCAATTTCCAGAACAGCAGGATATCAATTTTATTTTATAACTGAACATGAATTGTGAGATATATTGAGTTCATAGAAGCACAAATTGAGTTGTTATAATTTTGTTATTGTGAATAATGAATGAGTTTAGTATTTTCCTTAATAACACCTCTTTATTTTTATTCACAGATATTGCAATGAAAAGTTGATGGCCATAAACTGTAGTCATCGATTTGGTGTTGATAATGAGAATGAAGAAAAGAAACATTATTTGAAAAAGCATTTACACTTATTCTTGGCAGTTACGATACTATGCCTTTTCCCTTATCCAAACATATTTGCATACACACACATTGGACAGAAATGGGTTATTTCGCATCAAGTGAACTAATTTTCGGAAAGTGCCCCACTCGACCATCTCAGATTTTGCAATGGAAAAAGAATTTGGTCGTTGTCGCTTTGAACAAAGTAGTCCTTGTTCTTGGATCCATAGTGACTGAACGAGTAAAGATATTGAGCTAACATTTTACAGGACTTCATTTCAAACACAAATGAACATGTGAGCAAAGTTAGAGCAAAATCTGAGATGTTCGAGTGGGACCACTGGTCCACTTAACATGGAATGACCCAAATGCTACTCTTGTTCAGTGTGTGGATCATCATTTTTAGTGTCTTTAATTTTGAGAATACAAATGCCAAGAGACACTGAAGAGAAAAGCAACTCATGTTAAGTGTGTAGATCAGTATTTTCACAGTGCAAATTTAAATAATCACATGCAAACAACAAAAACGCCTTATTCTTGTAAATTGTATGAATATGCATTTTCACATTTAAAAACATATTCACATACACACACATTGAAGAGAAATGCTACTCTTGTGCAGTCCGTGAATCATTTTCACTGCCTTCAATTCTAAAAATACAGACACACTGAAGAGAAATCCAAATTGTGTCAAGCAATTTTCACACTTTCAAACACAAATCTTTGCAAAGTTTGTATTTTCACTGAATTCAGATGTAAAAGTACACATGCAGACACAGCCGGGAGAGGCATCTTATTTGTGCATATTATATATTTTTTATTTAAAAAAGTACATGAAAACACCTATTGAAGAGAAGTCATTTTTTTGTGAGGTGTGTTGATCAGCATTTTCAAATAATTCACATTTAAAATCACACATTCACACACGAACTGGAGAGTAACCCTTCTTTTATCAAGTGTGTGGGTCAGCATTTTCAGAGTTCATCTTTGGAGACATACATGCTAACACACACCGGAGAGAAACTATTCTCTGGTTAAATGTGTGAATCAGCATTTTCAGACAGTTCCAATTTGAAGGCACACATGTGAACACACACTGGGGAGAAACCTTGCTCTTGCCAAGTGTGTTGATCAGAATTTTCAGATGGTTCCACTTTGAACACTTACATGCTGATTCACACTAGAGAGAAACCCTTCCCTTGTCAAGTGTGTGGATCAGCATTTTCAAAAAGTTCAACTTTGAAGAGACACAAACTCACACTGGAAAGAAACCATATTATTGTCAAGTGTGTGGTTCAGCATTTTCACAGAATTCAGATTTGAAAAAAACCACATGTGGACACACACTGGAGAGAAACCTTTCTCTTGCCAAGTATGTGGATCAGCATTTTCAATTAATTTCGATTTGAAGAACCACATGCGAACACACACTGAATAGAAACCTTACTCTTGTCAAGTGTGTGGTTCAGCATTTTCAGTTAATTCTAATTTTAAAAGACACATGCAAACACACACTGGAGAGAAACAATTTGGAAAGTCCCACATTGAGGGGAAACCTTGTTCTCATAAAGTGTGTTAAGTATTTTCACTCATTTTACATAATAGTTCATAAAGAGCAACCTTAATCATGCAAACTATTTTCACAGGATTTAAATTTTAAAACTTACTTGTAAACATTAAAATCATTTTTAATAAAGTGTGGTTTTGTATATTCAAGGAGGTCCTACATAAATACACAGGTGATCACACACCTGCAGGCATCCCTATTTCTGTGAACTGTTTGGAACAGCATTTTCAAAGTGTTTGTCTTTAAAAGATCACTTGTGAACAGTGTGTGGATACTGTAGAGAGGGAGAGACAGAATGAATAAAAATATAAAATATTATTGCTTCATCTCTACAGTAGAAGGTGAGTTGAAAATCCTTTCTCAGGAACTTCAATACTCAAGTCCCCACTGGACAAAAGCGCTTGAAAACCTGTGTAATCATTGCAGTAAAATATAAGGCCTGCTAAAGAAGAGTATCAATGAAAGGTCAATATTTAAACAAAATGCAACTTGCTAATAAAGCTATTTACCAAGTTCATATAAGTATGAAAGTCA
>VCCN01001949.1:1719208-1731660 GCA_006491835.1 Architeuthis dux
TTCTTCCTTTCTTCCTTTTCAATTTCCACTCTTGCCAACTCCCATGTCCACATTTATATTTGGCAAATTTTCTTTCCTTTAATTACCAATACAGCTTTCTTGGCCTCAACTACGAAACCATTCTGTATCTCCAAATCCAGAAGTATTCTACTATATTATTTCAAGTACAGATTCTCTGTTGCCGATCAAGTTTGTATGGTTATAACAAAGTTGTTTGCACAATTCCCAATGAATTACAGTTCCTACTCTGTCCCCATTTTATACTTCTTTTAGACTTGTTTGTTGCATTCATGTGTAATATGATTTAATGTTTCATCTCTTAATTAGCCACGCACACATTAAATATTGAGACGAGTTATAGACCGTCATTCAGAAAATTAAGTAATTCAAATTCCAGTTGACTCAACCATAATTTAAACACTGGTTTATTGCTGAGTTTAGGTTATTCATGTGTTCTAACATTTATATGTATCTATCTATGTATCTAACGGATACATAGATAGATACATAGATGCATATAAAAGGTAATAATAATAATAAATAATAAAGGTAAATGTAAATAATCATCGGGCTAATTAATACGTTGGAAATTACATTTAGAATTTTTGAAAATCTTAGGATATTCAACAAAACCTAACATAAAAATGATGGGTTTAGGTTATTCATGTGTTCTGTCATTCTTACTGTATTAGATGTTAGATGTTTATTTATAATATGACAATTTTTAATCACTGCTACCCACAACACTGGTTTATTGCTGGGTTTAGGTTATTCAGGTGTTCAGACATTTATATGTATCTATGTATCTATCTATGTATCCAGACTTCGCCCAGCCCTAACCGTTCATAGCAGAAATGCATATGTGTAATGCTTTTGGTATTCATACACTCAATGAAAACCTAATAACACCACTGCCTAATTACATTACTACTCATGGATCTATTCACTGACAATAAATACAGTTTTTTCATAACAGTGGAATATGCTAGCTGGAAGCATTTAACCATCAGTATTTAACTTTAAAAGAGAAAGAACATTGCAAAGAGCAAAATTTAAAGTCATAGAGTCAACTATTATTCATTTTTGGTGACAATCATGTTGGCGGAGATATGCACTCTCTGAGTGCTTCCTAGTTAAAATATTACTTATTTTATTACTATAATTACTTAATATGCATGTGACTTTTTCTTGTGATTTTTTACGAGCCAGAAGCCAAACTTGTGACTTTTTCCTGTGACTTCTTTCCCAATAAACTGGGAAACTTGTGACTTTTTCCCAAGCCTTGTGACTTGAGCTAAAATTGCAAATCTTTTCCTGTGACTTCTTACCCCAGTCAAAATTGTGACTTTTTCCCAGCCAAAATTGTGACTTTCCCTCATCCAAATTGTGACTTTTTCCTGTGACTTTTTCTCCCAGTCAAAATTGTGACTTTTGTCCCCAGCCAAAATTGAGATTTTTTTTTTCCTGTGACTTTTTTCTCCAGCCAAAATTGTGACTTTTTCCCCAGCCAAAACTGTGACTTTCTTTCCAATCATCAATTTTTCTCTCCCTTTGTTCTCTGACTCCCGTTTTCTTTTCTCTCTTCCTTCATAGCTGTCATTATTATTCTTTCATGCCATTGCCATGTGGCATGCCATAGCTGTAATTATTCTTCTTTCATTTCATCGTTCCAGTGATGTTGCATAGCAACTAGTGCATGAATGTTTCTTTCAAAGTGGGTGAGTCATTGCATAGGGACGATCCCACTCTCTCGGCCTTCAAGGTCGTTTACAGGAGATGCCAGAAAGAAGCTATAGTTTTAACCCCAGTTTGCCTTAGGGGCGCTCCACTCCTAGTTTGGAATCAGAATTGTCTGTCTCCTTCTGGGGCAAATGATTATTTCAGTAATTATAATTATTTGTTGGAATAACAATAGAGCAGTGGGTGAATGATTGATTGATTTGTTTAGCGGCATATCAACCCTTGATGGGTCATTTAATGCCAAAATCAGTTTAAAATTGTTTTAAAATAGTCTTGCGACTTTGGTGAAAGGTTATTTTTTTTCAACTAGAGTCTTGTGACTTTGGTGAATGATTATTTTTTTAAATAGTCTTGCAACTTTGGTGAATGGTTATTCTTTTAAATAAAGTCTTGCGACTATGGTGAAAAGTGATTTCTTTTTTTTTTAACTAGAGTCCTGCAACTTTGGTGAATGGTTATTCTTTTAAATAAAGTCTTGCGACTTTGGTGAAAAGTGATTTCTTTTTTTTTAACTAGAGTCTTGCAACTTTGGTGAATGGTTATTTTTTTTAATTAGTGTCTTGCGACTTTAGTTAAAAAAAGAACCTTGCAACTTTAGTGAAAGAACAGGTGGCCCCTGGTTGGGGGGGTCCTACCCCTCTGCAGGGAATGCAGTCAGCGTATTCTAGGCCCCAGCCAACAGGGCCAAATACTGCAGTGGTTTTTGAACTTTAAAAAACAACTTTCCCTTCTACACACACAGTATAGGGGTGTACTCATTTTTAGGCAGCAACATATTCATATTGTTTCAATGCTGTAGAGTTTGGTCATAAATAATAGCTGATAATATCTGTTTTGATTGTGTAATGTTCCACTAGAAATAATAAAATCCTGCTATATTTGGTTTAGAAGACAATTAACTTTCTATTAAAAAGTGGTAGGGGAGTACTTACTTATGGGCAATACTGTATATATTTACATATGTCAATTCTGAAGATTTTGTTGAGTACAAATGAGATTTCTTAGTTTATTTTGACATTTTGCCAGTTCATTCTGGCTTCTTCAGAAAAAGTGATGGAGATACAAGAAATTGTCTGTTATATATAGTCCACGTCTGGTCGTGGGTGGGTTTGGTGATTAATAATTAAATTATGTGGATATTAAGTGTTTTAAATAGTAGAGATTTGGATGATATGAAAGCTGAGTGTTTATTTTTCAAGTGTTTAATATGTCTATTGTCGTCCGTAAACACAAAAAAGCCATCAGTAACAATCTGTTGTTAATTGTAATATAATTACATCAGGAAAAGAAAAGTGAATCATTTGTTCTATCTAGAGATGCAATTTGTATCTGATTGTGACCTTATGTCCGAATATATCAACATTTTAAAGAAAATTTAGTCTCTCTTGATGATGTCATCAATCATGTGACTTCTGGTAATTTTCCAAATTGTTGTCTGATCCTCATGACCTATAAAACCAATTTCAGCTTTAAAAAATTAGGTTAGGCAGTTGCTTAGATGATTGGGCTTTTTACCCTGTCTAAAAGCCATCAGTAACAATCTGTTGTTAATTGTAATATAATTATATCAGGAAAAGAAAAGTGAGTCATAATTGTACCCGACTGGATAGAAGTCTGAAATGTTAAATAAATAAGTTGATAAGCTGTTTTTTTCCGTTAGGATGCGTTTCTCTAGCTTTCCTTATTTTAGGGGCAGTGGGGATTTTTAAATTCAAACCATTTACTTCCAGTTGGTGTAATCTTATCAGAATAAAAAGAAGGGTGAGACCGTTTCTTTTCCTTATCTTCCAGACCCCAAGACCAGATTCTCATTAACTGAAAATCTATTCAAAACTTCTTCTTGCTTTCATTATGTACAACAAGGCTTTTACTGGGTTTGAGTGTGGATTTGAGTGTGGACTTGAGTGTGGACTTGAGTGTGGATTTGAGTGTGGACTTGAGTGTGGATTTGAGTGTGGACTTGAGTGTGGACTTGAGTGTGGACTTGAGTGTGGATTTGAGTGTGGACTTGAGTGTGGACTTGAGTGTGTATTTACATTAAATACAAATGTTGTAATAGGATCTTGCATTAATGAATTATTTTCTAAGCCTGACATGAATAACAATTAAAAATAATGATTAGAAGAAGAAAAAAAAATCATTATATATTGTATGTAGATATATATGTCAGTGGTCTTCCAGGGTCTTCTGGAATCTTTCCAAAAATGTTTATTTATACAGTTTTCTGAGTGAATTGCCACTGAATATACCTTGTAATTAGGTCTAGTTTAACATACAAAAAGTTTGTTTTGATATCTAATATGTTTTTTGGGCTGCCCTATAAAGGGTTAATATATGAAAAATATCTAGCAGTTGAAAAATTCCTGGATCCTCTCCAAAATGTAATCAATTCTTCTGTAGCCCATGGGCCATGCTTCCACAAAATGACATTGATATTCATTTGGAACTTTTGGAGATATTGTATGGACAAACAGATAAAAATGAGTGAATACATATAAGTATTGATATTTTCTATAGTTTTGAGAATTGAACTCCCTCTTTTTGTTTGTGTTATTCTATAGTTTTTAGAAGGGTCATTAACATTCAAATAGTTCTTCAGACGATTGAACTCCGTCTTGTTGTTCGTGTTGTTCTATAGTTTTGAGAAGGGTCATTAACATTCAAATAGTTCTTTGGATGATTGAATTCCTTCTTGTTGTTTGTGCAGCTAAGAGTCATCTTATGGTGCTTCTTGATAAAAAGCTCAAGGGACAAGACATGGCCTTGTTTCTTGCTAAAGAAATTTAAGTAGGTCCAAAGTCTCCAGGGAGTTTCCGAGAAGGACATTCCTAAACTGATGGGACTCCAGCAATTCAGCAAGTCAGTAGGTTGACCCCCAGGGACCCTCCAGGTGAATTTGTGGATATCTGAATCTCAAGAAAAGGGGACTCCAGATTTGATCTCTCAGAAGCTGGGGTCAGAATAACTTGACCTTATGACACTGGCGTTAATGAAAAACACATGTTTAACACACAGGCATTTATTTGCCCATATTAAAGATACTATACCAGTCTCGAAAAAACAAACCTCCGGAGCAGTGCACAAATTTCTTCTCATCAGAAATCACGACGCAAGTCCTAAGAAAATCTACAACCGGCAAAGGGCGAATTATGTTTTCATGTTGTACTAAGCGTTGTACTAAAGATTGTCTATGTATATCACGTTGTACTAAGACTTCAGAGAATAAAGATCATTTATGTACATCAGTAAGAAGCGTCAGACTCTTTTACTTCCATCTTCTTCGGTGAACAAGCTGGGGTGTAGTTACAAAGGTAATTAATAATCAGGCTAATTAATCCTTTGAAAATTACATTTAGAATTTTTGAAAATCTTAAGATATTCAACAAAACCTAACTTTAAAAAGATGGGTTTAGGTTATTCATGTGTTCTGTCATTCTTACCGTATTAGATGTTAGATGTTTATTTATAATATGACAATTTTGAAAATCTTAGGATATTCAACAAAACCAATTTTTAATCAACGCTAGTTTATTGTTGGTTTAGTTAATTTATGTGTTCAGACATTTATATGTATCTATCTATATATCCAGAATTTGCCCAGCCCTAACCATTCATGTGTAATTCTTTTGGTATTTATCCACTCAATGAAAACATAATAACATCACTACCTAATTACATTTCTACTCATGGATCTATTCACTGACAATAAATAAAGTTTTTTCATAACAGTGGAATATGCTAGCTGGAAGCATTTAACCATCAGTATTTAACTTTAATAGAGAAAGGACATTGCAAAGAGCAAAATTTAAAGTCATAGAGTCAACTATTATTAATTTTTGGCTAGTATTGTCTTTCATCTTAATTAATCACTGCTACCCACAACACTGGTTTATTGCTGGGTTTATGTTATTCAAGTGTTCTGACATTTATATCTATCTATGTATCTGGACTTCACCCAGCCCTAACCGTTCATAGTAGAAACTTGAAAGTTTGCACACACACTCCCCTCAATGCGTGGGGAAAATGTTTTTTTGGTTTTTGAAAATTCACCCCCTAAATAGGTTTTTAGTGGAGGGGGGGGTTCAATATGCAATGTAAATTTATGTTAAATTAGGCACTAGTTTGTGCTCGCTTGCATTTTGAAATTTCTGACCCTTTTTAATGATTGCAGCCCAACAAAAGGCGATAGAAGTAACTTATTCATTGATCACCCCCTTTTCCAACTTTTTAATTAATCACTCCCAACACAGCATATAAGGGTGGTGGTGATTCATGATTTTCCTTGGAATGCTATTATATTATTCTTTTTCAAACCACTTTTGTTACAGAACCATTTCCATTAATTGGTTGATTAATTTATTTCCCCACTAAATAAAAGAAACCAAAATTCGGATCTTATTTAAAAGGACTAGTCCAGTGGTTCCTAACCTTTTCGAGTGAATTTTCGACCACTCTTGTCAATAAGATTACTAGTATTTATAACTGAGTTCGGTATTTCTGAGATGAGGTGTTGGTATTATTGATACTATTGTTCGGACTGAGTTCAAACTTGACACCTGAAGAAGGCCGGAGGGTACATCGGCCGAAACGTTGTGGAAATGACAACCAAGATGAGGATCTCAGTCCGAACAATAGTATCAATAGTATTTATAAATTTGCAACAAAGAATAATTTCAAATAATAACTTTATTTTGCTTACAATTAGACATCTTTATACCAAGAATTAGATTGTATAATTGTACAGCTGCTGCTGTATATTTGTTACTCAAAGAAAGCAAGCAAAAATAATTAGAACACATCATTTGAAATTCAAATTTATTACTAGAAAAAGAAGAATTCTGCTATAGTAACTGATATACACATCAATGTGATCTCTGTTCTTGTTTATTTGCTACTAGTTCTTCGATTTGTGGGTCTGTGAGTGCAGAAAAGCCTGTCTCTAGACTGGACTTTTATTTTTACCTAATAGCCTTATTTCCCCCCTTGGACTACCTAATCACCCCAGGCTTGGCTGATGGCTCCTACTGATACTATAAGTGCAACAGACACAGTAGAAAGGGAGAGGGCAGAAAAAAAGTTGGGTAGTTTAATAACAGGTTAGGAAGTGAGAAGGGAGAAAAGAGAGTTAGGTAGTTTAACAAGAGAGTAGGGAGAGGGAGGGGGAAATAAAATTAGGTAGTTTAATAAGAGGATAGGAAGAGAGAGGAGAGGAAATAAAGTTAGATAGTTTAATAAAAGGATAGGAAGAGAGAGAGAGAGAGGGGGAGAGGAAATATAGTTAGGTAGTTTAATAAGAGGGTAGAAAGGGAGAGGGGCTGATGGCTGCTATTGATACTATAAAAAATATAGACATACATGTGGCGTTTTGTATAAGTAGATAAGTAAGTGAGACTACACTATAATTAGCATTTAATAGTTATCTCCCTCAAAAAATGTCATAGACAAAAAATATAGACAAACACATACTAAACATGTGGTGACGTCATCACTGCCAACGTCGCCAAATTCCATTGTTTATTCAAAAAGCAGAAATAATTTGAAAAATATATACCTATTCAAGAAACTAATTTAAAATAATTAATACTTTAATGACTATAATTTAAAATAATTTAGATTTTAAATTCGTCTCGTTTTTCCCATCAGGCTTTGGTCGTTTAATAAGAGGGTAGGAAGAGCGAGGGGAGAGAATAAAGTTAGGTAATTTAATAAAAGGGTAGATAGGGAGAGGGTAGAACATACGGTTAGGTAGTTTAATAAGAGGGTAGAAAGGGACAGGGGAGAAAAAATAAAGTTAGGTAGTTTAATAAGAGGGTAGAAAGGGAGGGGGAGAGAATAAATTTAGGTAGTTTAATAAGAGGGTAGAAAGATAGAGGATAGAAAATAAAGTTAGGTAGTTTAATAAGGGGGTAGAAAGGGAGAGGGTAGAAAAAGTTAGGTAGTTTAATAAGTAGGGAGTGGGGAGTGAAAAGAAAATTAGGTAGTTTAATAAGATGCTAGGAAGGGAGAGGGGCTGATGGCTGCTACTGATACTATAAGTGTGACAGACACAGATCTTACCATATATATGATGATTTAAAATTGTGAATTTTCGAACGGAATTTGCTAATTTTTTGTCTTGTCAGATGTTGTGACGTCATCATTGTCAACAACGCCATTTTCTATTATTTACTAAAAAAACAGGAAGGATTTTCCAAATATATACTTTTTCAGGAAACTTTCCTGGAAAAATTAATATTTTATCGTTTGTGATTTAATAATAATTGAGATTTAAAATTCGTCTTTCTCGCTTTTTCCCAGCAGGCTTTTGTACACAGAAAACATGGCCGACATGGGTAACCTATGGGAAGGTAAGATACGTGGTTTGTTATTGATTTTAATTTAATATTTTTTGACTTTCTGTTTTGTGACAATGTCCAGTTGGGGTCTTCTGGGTTTGTTTTAATATCCTAAAGGTCAGTGGAGACCCGCAGGTCCCGACACGACATTGTCTGAGGGGACATTTTACCCGAAAAATGACATCGGGTGCGTGGAACTAACATGTCTCTTGTATTAAAACATAACACATTTTGTAAACAGAAAACACCCAGACCGGTTTTAAAATGTCTAAATACATAAATCTGTTTGTTTTTTGAGGGAATTTATTACATTTTTGAGATTGTACAGGTTTAAATTGTCTATATTTTAATTGATTTTAAGGCTTGGCAAGAAATAAATAGTTTTTTAAAGGATTTTAGTGAAGTACATCTGTTACGTTTTGTCTATTTTTTTCCTTACAAGAAAAAATAAAGGTTTCTGGTTTTAAGATTCGGGAAATATTAAATTCTGGCTAATTTTTTTTTAATTAAAAAATGTGACCTTTGTTTCTTTCGGAAATGTTACTAATATCATAGAAACCCAGATAATAATGACGGTAACTGAATACTTCAAAGCCCTAGTCTCGTACGACGGACGGTAAGTGGTCTGAAACTAAACAAATTATGTAAACAGAAAACAACAAAACCGGTTTTAAAATGTCTTTTTAAATAAATCTTTTTACTTTTTGAGGGAATTGATGACCTTTTTGAAATTATAAAGGATTAAATTGTCTAGATTTTAAGGGTTTTTGGCGCTTATAAAGAAAAAAATAGGTATTTTAAGGAATTTGGTGACGCACATCTGTTACGTTTTTTCCAGGAAAAAAATAATGGTTCTTGGTTAAGGTTTGGAAAATATCAAATTCTGGCTAATTCTTTTAAAAAATTCTTTTTTTATTAGAAAATGTTTTTCTTAAGTAATATGTGCTTCAATCAATAAACACATTTCTTCCGGAAATTTTACAAAGAACAAGAAACGTAGATAACAACCTTCAGAAGGGAGGTAACTCGATACTTCAAAGGAGTAGTTTCGTATGACGGATGGAAAGGTGTGGTCTAAAACTAAACTAAACAAAACCGGGTTTTAAAATTTGTTTTAAAATGAATGTTTTCCTTTTGAGGGAATTTACAACCTTTTTTTTTTTTTGTTTTTTTTGTTTTTTTTTTGTTGAGATTTTAAGTTAAAGGCTATTGTTATCTTTCCCGTTTCAAAATGGCCGCCGTTCCCGCTGCAGGGTTGGGTTAGTATTTTTTTCTTCTAGTGTCTCGGTAATTATTTCAGCGTCTGTTGTTCTGCAGCTGGAACGGCGGCCATTTTAAAACTCGAAAGGTAACACTTGCCGAAGGTAGAACATATAATCTGGAAATCGTGACAGTCGTGATCGAAGCGAAGGTCAAAATTCATCAAATGATATTAAAAAATCGATTTTTCAGTTTAATCTCATTTTGATTAACCTGGATGTGTTGTATTAATCACTTGATTAAACCCCAGTAAACGATTAGAAAAGGAAGTGGGTAGGTTCCATTCACAAAATTAAACTAGTAATTTTATGAATGGGATACTATTAATAGTATTTCCTCTTTCGTTTTCCGTGAATAATAATTTAAGAATTAAAAAAAAAACGTTGGGCCGTCCCCAAGTCAGTACAAACAGTGCAGCTGTTAAGGGCCCCACGATTTTAAAGCCCCCGCCCCCCTAAATGTCTTGGGAAAAAAATATTGTTTCCTTTTCAATGTTTTTCCATGTTTCAATTTATTTGAGGATTTATTATATTACATAGAGATAGATTATTGATCCATAAAGGATTTTATACTAAAATTAAACATCATAATTTTATGAATATTTCATTTTTGTTTTTTGTTTAAAAATAATAGCTAAATATAATAAATAGAAGGGCCACCAAGAGATGTTATGCCCTGGGTGTCATCAATAGTAAATTCAGAACTGAAAAAATGTATTAGAAAGCGTCAACCAAAACTGTCGACATCGGTTTCTTCAGTTTTTAAGTTGGTCCTGTATGTATGTATCATGTGTACAGGCCACACCAAGGGCCAGCTAGAGGGCTGAAAATTTAAACATTTACTCCTTATTATTTCTAGACCCAATAGGTTTTAGTGGGGGTTTCAATTTGCAATGTAAGTTTTTTGCTGAATTGGTCCCTTAGTAGCATTCATGCTTGTTTTTTTGTTGAAAATTCAGACTTTTTTTTAGTGATCACTACCCAACAAAAGGTGAGAGAAGTAATGTTTGTTTTTTTTTTGTTTTTTGAAAATTAACTCCCAAAATAGGTTTTTAGTGGGGGAGGGGGGGTGTTCAATATGCAATGTAAGTTTATGTTAAATTGGTCGCTAGTTTGTGCTCACTTGTTATTTGAAAATTCAGACCTTTTCTTAGTGATCACAGCCCAACAAAAGCCGAGAGAAGTGACTTATTCATTGATCACACACTTCTCCAATTTTTTAATTGATCATCCCCAACACACCATGCTGCCAAAAGACGTTGGTCATGTGACGGTTTCTATTGAATGACTAACCAGATCTGTTTCCTCAACTTGTTGTTATTGTACAATGTGGCCAAAGATGTTAATTTCTTAAAGATTAAAAATAAATCAGTTTTAAAATTAACTGAGCTTTATTTTTTGTATTTGTCTACCAACAAAGTTTAAATATCGACATAATTTGAGTTCATTTAATTTTAACTAAAACCCCACTAATCTCACCCAGCAAATTCTAAATCAAATATTTTGAATTATACCTTGGTATTCCAGGCCATTTTGGTGCAAGGTATATTTTAAATATCTCATTTTAAAAAAGTTGAGTAGTGTGGTCGCTAAAAAGAATTGTGGTCCCTCCTAGTAGTATTGCTTTATTTTCACATCTCATATTCTGATGACTGTGGTCCTGATTTACAAACAGTAATTATTAATTTATTTTTAAACAACTGAAGGTGTTACAATGAAAATGAATTTTAAGCAGTAATTATTAATTTATTTGAATTGTAACTGCTTGGAATTCATTTTCATTGTAACACCATCAATTGTTTAAAAATATTTTAATAATTACTGCTTGTATATCGGGACCAGTCATTGGAGTATGGGATGTGGGGGAAAAAAGCTATACTACTAACTCTATGATGTCAGCCTTGGGACAGTAACAATAAGAGGGACCACACTACTTGTAGTTGTACCCTAACCTCTGTTAGACAAACTAAATTTGATGTGTATAGTAAAGGAGAGATGTAATTCCCCAAACAATGCTTGTAGGTAATTAATTTCAATTAACAAAGTCAATATTAGTTGTGCATGTTTCAATGTTTATTCCAATCCTCCTCAGAACAATATGAATGGAATTGATATTTTCTGTCTATTGATATGAATTAGAAAATCAAAAACCAAAGAGAAACAGACTAGCATTCCAAGGGAAATTATGAATCACTGCCACCCATATATGCTGTGTTGGGGGTGATCAATTAAAAAGTTGGAAAAAGGGATGATCAATGAATAAGTTACTTTTAGATCACTAAAAAAGGTCTGAATTTTCAAAAAACAAGCGGGCTCAAATTAGTGACCAATTTAACATAAAATTACATTGCATATTGAACCCCCCTCTAAAAACCTATTGCGGGGGGGGGGGTTAAAAAAACAAAAACATTTTCCCTACTCATTGAGGGGAGTGTGGAGCAAAATTTCTCCAGTCATTGGAGCATGGGATGTGGAAAATAAAGCAATAGTACTAGCTCTGTAGGAGAAACCACATCCCTTTTAGGGACCACAGTACTCTACTTCTACCCAAACTCTTGTGGTACAAGATATATTTTAAACATTTGATTTAAAAAACGAAAAAACAAACAAACCTAGCCCTAGCTTACAACAGGTGTCTATTGCAAAAAAAGAAAAGTTTTTCTTAAAGGTCTCAAACACTGCTTTTTTTTCTTCTTTTTAACAGACATCCACAATATTGGATATCCAATAAAATTGTGCCAGGTGTATATAAAAGAGAAGGCGATCTTTCCTTTTGTGTCGTAAAATCCAGAAATAAGGGGAGGCTACTCCCGCTTGGTGAATTACAACAGATTGCTTGCAGGCTATGTCTGTCCACCAAATATATTAACTTCAAATGACTGAAATTTCTGTCATTGCAATTCTATGGCTGTTATTGATAGCAACTCAGTTCTATTTGTGAGTCAGGGCTCTTATCTTGCAATAGATAACTATTACTCTTCGCCACCTGTCACAATTAATTCCGAAAGATAGGTAATGATATGCGCAAGTTGGACTAAAAAAGAATCAGTAAAGATCAACATTCGTTAACCAAGTGGAAAAAAAAATAGAAACAATTTTGTTTCGGCAGTAATTTTTT
>VCCN01001949.1:1943673-1955681 GCA_006491835.1 Architeuthis dux
GTTTTAGATTTTGCAATCTGTCTTGTCAATAGATTTCCAGTTGGAAGTGGGATATTAAAGAATGGTGTACCATATTTAGAAATTCCATTAATTATTTTGAAAGTCTCAATTAAATCCACCCTCATTCTTCTCTCTAGCAAAAGTGTTAAACCCAAGGACTCCAATCTTTCTTTATAACCAAGATCTTTTATTCCCTTAATTAGTTTAGTTACTTTTCATTGTACGTTCTCTAGTTTTCAGATTAAATTCCAGTTCCCATACCTAGCTACCAGTGCCTAAGCCGAAGTACATGAGGTCTAATCAATGTCTATTCTAGTAATAACATAATAAAGTTGGGCTGAGGTAGGGGGCCAAAAGGGCCAAAAGGGGCCAGAGGGGCCAATAGAAAAAAGAAGGCTGAGAAACCCTGATTATAAACAATTACTCAGGTTTGGGGAGTGATTTTCTTATTTTGTTTATGGGGTGGCCTAATGGTTAAGAGCACAGAATATGGAATCAGCAATCCAAGTTCAGATTCAAGCTGAGACGATTCATATTAACTTTGTACTAGTGCACTTGAATTTACCCCCCCCCCTCCAGCTATGGGTAAATAATTGGGCAGACCAAGCTAACCTTGGTCTCCCCCTAACGATGGATAAATATTAGCGTAGACTGGGCTCTCTAGCCTTTGTTGGCAACCAATCTAGGAGATGGACAACTTTGATTCCAAACAAGGAGTGGAGCCCATAAGACAGATAGGTTGGGTCAGAGATTACTCCTTGCTGCTGCTACCATGTAACTTGGTACAATCTGTCACATGTGGGGAGATAGGCATCACCAAGTAACTCCCATTGCCCTGAGAAATGCTATGAAGGGAGGGTAGTACTCAGCATGGCACCCCGATGATCTACTAGGTCATGGTTTGAACTGGACTAGAACTGGATACTCATATAAGCAGGCAGAAAATATCACTTCCATTCATAATGAGCTGATGATGATATGAATAAACACTGAAATATTAACAAAGAACTCTCCATGGATCTTGCTTGTGAATCATATATTGATGACCTCTAAGGATGTATTTCAGAGTTACCTTCAACCTTCTAGCATATATACATACATACATACATACATACACGCATATAAGGATGTATAAGGGGCCTATGAGAGGGGCTTGCATATCATCTATATATAGTGCATTCACACTATATATTAGAAACCGTCAACCAATACTGTCACCAAAACTGTCAACATAGGTTTCTTCAGTTTTTAAGCAGGTGTGGCTGGCTGGCTATGTATGTATATATCGTATGTACAGGCCACACCAATGGAGCTAGAGGGCTGAAAATTTAAACAATTACTCCTTATTATGTCCAGAAAAAAACATTTCCTCCCCATAATAGTTTTTTAGCAGGGGATTCAATTTACAATGTAAATTTTTACTAAATTGGTCCCTTAGTTTGTGTCTGGCAACATTCACTCTTGTTTTTCTTTTTGAAAAATCGCCACAACCAAAACTGTCAACATAGGTTTCTTCAGTTTTTAAGCTGGTCTGGTTGGCTGGCTATGTATGTATCATGCGTACAGGCCGCACCAATGGAGCTAGAGGGCTGAAAATAAAATTAAAAAGTTTTGTTTTTGGTTTTTGAAAATTCACCACCTAAACAGATTTTTAGTGGGGGGTTCAATTTGCAATGTAAGTTTATATTAAATTGGTCCCTTAGTTTGTGTCCGGCAGCATTCATGCATGTTTTTTTAAAAATCAGACTTTTTTAGTGATCACTGCCCAACAAAAGGCGAGAGAAGTGCCTTATTCATTGATCACCCCTTTTTCCAAATTGTAATTGATCATCCCCCAACAAAGCATGCTGCCAAAAGATGTCGGTCATGTGATGCTTTCTATTGAGTAACTAACCTGACCTGTTATAAAAAAAATCAACTGTGTGTGTGTTGCTACAAAGGAATCTTTTTAATACCAGTCATCGTCCTCGTCTTCAATAAGGCCTTCTTTTATTCCTCCGGGGAGGTGGGGTGGAGCCAAAGGGCCAAGTGCGTACCCAAGATAGCCACAATGACATCCATTGTCCACCCACTTACTATCTCTATCCAACATATGCTGTTACGATCCATCAACCACAACGCCTGCTTCTGACACATAATAGATTCGGATGCTGCTGGATGGCTGTGAATCTGGTGACAGTAGGAGAGAAAAAGAATCATATAAAATTATTGACTGTTTAGCCCTGCAGACAACAATTAACCATTCTGTTGTTATACTATTACTTACATCAACACCTATGTACAATGTGTATGCTTGTAAAATCAGTTTCAAACAATATCTAACTTTAGTTGTACATGTATCAGTCTGTTCATATCTATATCTATCTCAATTTGTTCGTTATCTATCTATTTAGCTACAAGGTCCGTCTGAAAAGTATCCAGTCATTTTAAATATCTAAAGGACCGGTTATGGGACCTTAGTGCAGACTCTCCTGTGAGGTTACTCAGTTGGCAGTGATACTCCATTGAGTGAGATTCTTCATCACACATGCAGGTTTTTTTGCAAAACATTGCATCACCCAGGTCTGTCAGACCTCTGCAGTCCAGTTTGGCTTTTGGTGACTTCTGGCTTTTCCCAAAGAGATTTCAGACTGTGGACGAGATTAAGGAGAATGCAACAAGGCATCTAATGGCAATTCCAAAAGAGAGCTTTTCACACTGTTTTGTAATGTGGGATAAGTGCATGAGGTGGTAAAGGGAGTATATTGAAGGGGACTAAGGAGTCATTTCCCTAGGTAGGTTATTTTTTTCATTGATATTAAATGGTTGGATACATTTCAGACAAACTTCATATCTATCCATCTATTTATTCACACACACACACTTACACATATGCAGACACACATACACTAAGATTTGTTTATTCACACACACATGCAGACACATACACTAAGATCTGTTTATTCACACACATACACACTTACACATATGCAGACACATATACACTAAGATCTATTTATTCACACACACATATGCAGACACGTATACACTAAGATCTGTTTATTCACACACATATACACTTACACATATGCAGACATATATACACTAAGATCTGTTTATTCACACACACACACTTACACATATGCAGACACATACACACTAAGATCTGTTTATTCACACACACATATGCAGACACATATACCCACAAGATCTGTTTCTCTGATCTGATGCTATAGAGAATTTGGCCAGTTTCCAGACTAAGACAACCAATCTTGGCTTTCCCTATTTCAGCTAATCATCTCCATCCGTCGGTTCTATGATAGCTTTATCCTTTCCTCATTATATCCTCTTTGAATTGAGGTGTGAGAAATCTCTCTTCATAACAAGTAGACGTGCGATAAAAGACTGATAATTTGACTCTCATCCACTTTCTTCAATATAACCGATTAGCGAGCTGTGAATTCGGCCATCAGCAAGTAAGATATTATTTACTAAGATTAGCTTAGTTTGTGCTCAAGGACACAAGCATGGGGCACCAGGTGGGGATCGAACTCACTACTCAGTGGTAATGATCTGCGAGTCCAGATTGCTAACCATTATACCACAATGAGCCTCCCCATTAGCAGAAGATCCTTTCATAAAATCAGCAAAGAAGATGCTTTCATAAAATCAGCAAAGAGGATGCTTTTATAAAATAAACAAAGATGCTTTTCATAGTCAGCAAAAAAAATGATTTCATAAATCATAGAATCAGCAAAGAAGATGCTTTCAAATTAAACAAGCATGCTTTCATAAAATCAGCAAATAAGATGCTTCATAAATCATCAAAGACATAAAATCAGCAAAGAAGATGCTTTCATAAAATCAGCAAAGAGGATGCTTTTATAAAATCAGCAAAAAAAATGATTTCATAAATCATAAAATCACCAAAGAAGATGCTTTCATAAAATAAACAAAGAGGCTTTCATAAAATCAGCAAATAAGATGATTTCATAAATCATCAAAGTCATAAAGTCAGCAAAGAGGATGCTTTTATAAAATAAACAAAGATGCTTTCATAAAATCAGCAAAAGAAAAATGCTTCCTTAAAACCACTCTCTGAAAACTTATTCAGCCTTTGGCAAAGGGAGAACTTTTTTGTTTCTGTTTTTTGTTTTAAAGACTTAAAATCATTTTGACAAATTTATCTTTTAAAAAAAAATAATAGTTATTGATGATTGTTTTCTTTCTCTCATCAACATTTTTTCATGGCCCTGTGATCCTACTTTCAGAAAGGAAAATTTAATCTCATGGCTTTTTCTCTAACTCTCTTTATTTTTTATTTTTTAACACCATCTCAATTTCCTTGAGGCAAAAATGATTAGAAAATGTGACAAAATTGTGGATGACAAATCATGTGCCAATGAAACTCACGTTTTATTGACCCAATGTGTATGTCTGTGTGTCTATGTGTGTGCGTGTCTCTGTGTGCGTGTTAAAATCTCCCTTCTTTATATTTTCAAAATTGTTTTTGCTGAGCTTATATATATGCATATGCCAATCGCCTTATTGTCTTAGGATTTTAAAAAACAATAAGTCTCAAAAAAGAAAACAATTTATTCTAGAACTTTTATGTGTGCTTATGCCAATCGTTTTATTACCTTGAGATAAAATGACATCAAGTCTCAAAAAAGAAGACAGAATTTATTTGCAAAAAAAACAAAAACAAAATGCCATTTGCATCTGAGGAATCCATTCTTGAATGCTTTCCTTATTCTTCTAAGAATATTATTCCTTGCCTCTTCCTTCACCTCTCATTATTTAACACTTTCTTTTGCCTTCTCTCACCCACCCACTCCCAAACTCAAACAGATGGATTTCTTCCCTCCTTCCTTCCAACTCGCATCATTTATTACTTGTTATCATTCCCGTTGGAAATGCAGGTCATCTTGACCAACATCGCCTACCCAGCGCAGACAATCTCGATCCAGATACTTTTTTTTATCAGCTTTATTTTTTTTTTTGTCCATTATTGGACAGATGCCTTCCATGAGTAGGTGTAAGACATGGAAAGAAAGATGGATACATACCTTTCCCAAGGGCATTAACGTGAAGTAAACTGAGGATATTAATGATAACTGGATCTGGCTTCCATGTACAAGGCCTGTCCAGAAAGTAACTAGCGATTTAATACTGACAAAGAAATGATGCCTCTGTTCCTCTGGGACCTCACACTTATCCCAGTCTCACTTTCACTTTTCAAAACAGTCTGCAAAGTCCTCTTTCAGGATTGCCGTCAGCAGCCTCGTCACTTTCTCTTTAATCTTGTCCAGGGTTTGAAATCTTCTCCCTTTCAAAAGTGAATTCAAAATAAAACATAGAATTAAAGAATAACATTCAATATAATGCATAGATACAAAGAAATTGATATTGACAAAAAAAATAACACCTTTGGGTTGATTTTAAAATGTTATTGTACGGGCCAAAAACAGGCTAATTTAATAGGGTGTGGTATGCCTAAAAACAGTTTTTTTCATGCTCAAGTGAACTTTGCAAAGCTTGCAGAGTGCATTGGTGCGGATTGTGTTGTCTTTGTGGCTACAATATTTGTATGTGGCTGACAGGTCCTCAGGTGATCATGTCACTTGCCCCATAAAGGTCACTTGCCCCATAAAGGATTAAAGGCTGATTATGATTATGATGATGATGATAGCTTTCTCCTGGGTAAGGGCTCATCACTCCCCATGTCTTACACATACAACATATGATATGATCGCTGCCACTCGATACACGTATGATGGCTCTTAGGAGAGCACAGTCATGTGCCCTTCATGGAGCAGTATGTGCATGAGGAAGGACCGTCCAGTCCTACCTTGGCAAGATCGGCAGCAGAGCATAGTCTGAGACGGCCACAGAACAATCTTGTTGCTGCATACAGCACCTGGTATTCCCAGACGGTCACCCATCTAGGTAATGACCAGGCTCGACGTCACTTAACACCAGTGATCATGTGAGAACCGGTGTATCCGTGATTTGGCCGTATACTCATACAACAGACCTTGCGGAAGGCCTATGTCCAACATGGATGTTAAAGGAGTTAGAGGAGGATGATGATGATGATTACTCGCAAAATCTATAGCTCTTTCTTGCCACAGCTTGTCAGATTTTTCCACTTTATTTGCCAACCTAAATGAAATGTATTCTTTTTTTTACTTCCGTTAACACATCATTTGTTTGCTTTCTATCATAAAACTTGATCAAAACTGTCAAGGCATATTTGAAAAATGAATTATAGCTCAAATGCAGCCACATTTTCTCTCACTTTATGTTAGAAGCCGTCAAATAAAAAAACTGTCACCAAAACAGTCAAAATAGGTTTCTTCAGTTTTCAAGTTGGTCTGTTTGGCTGATTATGTATGTATGTATGTATGTATATATATCATATGTATAGGACGCACCAATGGAGGTAGATGGCTGACAATTCAAACATTTACTCCTTATTATGTCTAGAAAAAAATTAGGATGAAGGTAAAAACTAGTCAAATTTAATGAAAAATAATGTGTTACAATACTTCATCCAATAGTAATGCTAAATATCAATTTTCTCAATCGTATCATGTTGGATTGATATGAAATTTGGTGGAACTCTTCGTTATAAGCCTCACTGTTAGAAAATATGTGGTTTGTTTTTGGTTTTTGACCTCCTGTCCCCTCCAAATAGGTTTTTAGTGGGGGGATTTGTAATGTAAGTTTATGCTAAATTGATCCCTTAGTTTGTGTCCGGCAGTATTCACGCTTGTTTTGTTTTTTTGAAAGTCCGGCTGGCTGGCTGGCCGGCTGGCTGGCTGGCTGGCTATGTATGTATCATGTTTACAGGCCAAAACAATGGAGCTAGACGGCTGAAAATTTCAACATTTACTCCTTATGAATAGAGAAATTCTAAAGAGTACCTTGCCAATGTGCTTAAAGCATAAAGTATACAATGGTTGCATAATACCAGCCATGACTTATGGATGCGACACCTGGAAATTAACAAAATGAGCTGACAACCAACTCAGAATAGCACAGAGAGCCATGGAAAGAGCAACGATAGGGATAACTCTAAGAGATAGAAAAAGATCAACATGGATCAGAGGGAGGACTAGAGTGAAGAATATTATACAAATAATTAAGCAGCAAAAATGGAGATGGGCTGGTCACCTAGCAAGAAGAGATGGCAATAGAAGTTGGAAAAGACAAACCGACTGGTGCCCATGGGACAGTAAATGCAGTAGGAAAAGACCGGACACAAGATGGAGAGACGAGATAGAAAAGTTTGCCTGTAGGAAGTGGCAGAGGTTAGCAGAAGATAGGTCATCATGGAAGGAGAGGGGAAAGGCCTTTGTCCAGCAGTTGACTTATAAAGGCTGATGATGATGTCTAGAAAAAACTTATTTTTCTTTTTTGAAAATTTCCCCACCAAATAGGTTTTTAGTGGGGGTTTCAGTTTGCAATGCAAGTTCATGCTAAATTGATCCCAAGTTTGTGTCTAGCAGCGTACATGCTTGTTTCTTGAAAATTAAAACTTTTTTTAGTGATTATGGCCAAATAGAAAGTGAGAGAAGTAATTTATTCATTAATCACCCCTTTTTCAAATTCTGTAATTGATCACCCCCAACATACCGGATTATCCACTTTGCCGGACCAACAGAGGTCACATAATAATAATTCTATAAAACACTACTGACTCACTAATTATGCACACCTTATATCTTTAAAGCATTGGGACTTTTAGAAACTTGAATTAAACATATTAAATATGAATTTGATGGTTAAATGCAATATAGTTATATGAATGATACAGTTTTTTAAAAACATAAATGAAACAGATACAGGTATTCAAATAGTTCTTTGGATGATTGAACTCTTTCTTGTTGTTTGTGTTGTTAACACAACATTTCAGCCGATCCATTCTTCGTCCTTCTTCAGGTGTAAGAATTGATAATGGCCTTTTTGTGTTCATCAAGTCTGACCTTGAGGGGACAATCTGTTTCTCCCATATAGATTATACCGCATTTACAGAGGATGACGTAAACACAGTTGTTTACCAGTTTCAGGTGAAACAGACAGGTATATTCATTAAACAAATACAGTACTGTATTGCAAACAAGCCTATCCCAAAAGCTCTTGATTCTATGGCTAACTAAATAACATTTCCATTTTATTGTGGTTATGAGTAATTGAGTCAGGGTTTTTATCTTGCAATACATACCTTGCAATAGATAACTTGCAATGGATTATCTTACAATGGACAAGGGCTCTTTTATCTTGCAATAGATAACTATTACATTTGTCACCATTGGCGTTCTCTGGGGGAGAAAATGGGGCATTCGTCCGTCCCCCCCTCTCCGGATCAGGCCTTCTTGCCGAGGGCGAGATGTTTGAAAGTCAGAACCTTAACTTAATGTTCGCGTATAAAAAGACTGTAGTATTATTTACTGGTTCTCACTCCATCATGTCACCTGGGGTCAGGTCACACTTCTCTGTCAACAGTCACGTGCACCATCTGACATCAGAATCATACGGAGGGACATACTTGTTTACACTACAAATGGAGGGTGGCATGCTGTTTGTGTAACAGGGTTGCCACTAAGATATATTCTGAATATACCCTTTTGTACCCCTCCCAACCACCCTGGAAATATATGCTTTTGCACCACACTCTGTAATATATGTGTGGCCGTGCCCAATGCACCATTTTTAAAAAGTTGATATTTTTGCTATTTTTAGAGCTACAATGCTCAGTTTTTTTTTATTTTGAAGCTTGAACACCAATGCAGATAGAAGGCCGAAAATCTCAGCGTTTAAAAAACTGAGCATTGTAGCTCTAAAAATAACGAAAATATCAACTTTCTAAAAATGGTTCATTGGGCACTTACCATGCGCAGCCACTCATATGCCCTCCCCCCCACCTCTGCTTGCCACTTTCTGCACTTAAAGGGTTAATGTTTCAGTAACCATGGCTGACAAAGAAAAGATATTATCTTATCCCTTAAAAGGTTGTAACATAACGTGAGGAGGTGGAGGGGGGGGGGTATAATAAAAGCATTTTATTTGCACACAGAGAAGAAGGTTAAAGAATTTGGGGTATCCAGGGCAATCTGATTTGCATAACAACAGCAAAAACAAACAGGGGTTGAGAGTTCATCTGGATTCCTTAAATAATAAATTGTATCAAAGGGGGGGTGGGGGCAGAAAGAGTCCCCCTCAACAAGGTTTGTGGTTTGGGTAGAGTCAAACCAGTGTTGCCAGATAGCTGGAGACATTTCTGGCCAAAAACACAGAAAATGGCCAAAAATGGCCAAAATGGCCAAAATTGTTTTTAAATGGAATTATTTTATAATTTATTTCTACTATATGAAGTACGTATTGTAAATTAGAATCCGTCAACCAAAAAATGTCACCAAAACTGTCACCATAGGTTTCTTCAGTTTTCAAGTTGCTCTGGCTGGCTGGCTATGTTTGTATCACGCATAGGGGCCACACCAATGGAGCTAGAAGGCTGAAAATTTCAACGTTTACTCCTTTCTTTTTTTTAAAATCCCTCTTAATAGGATTTTAGTAGGGAGTTCAATTTACAATGTAAGTTTATGCTAAACTGGTCCCTTAGTTTGTGTCTGGCAGTGTTCACACTTGTTTTTTGAAAATTCTGACTTTTTTAATGATCAACAAAAGGCGAGAGAAATAACTTATTCATTGATCGCCCCTTTTCCAATTTTTTAATTGATCACCCCAATATGACATGCTGCCAAAAGACAGTTTCTATTGGGATTAACCAGATCTGTCATTAGTATTCATTTGAAAACAAAAGTAAAGTTGAAATGGCCAAAGATTCAAATACGGCCGAACCAAAAAGTTCATGCCCAAATGCTTTTCAAAAAGGCTAGATTTATCAAATTGGGCCATAAAATGGCCAAAATGGCAACCCTGAGTGAAACCCACAATTCTCTGGTTTCTATGAACAAAGAAATGAATAGTAAAGGTCAAAGAAGTCTTGCTTGGAAGGACAAAGATCATCTTGATTATCTTGGAAAACAAGACACAACATATTGTCAAGGCTGTTAACTCATTAATGCCCACACTACTACAGACCTGTCAAGTTTCAATGTTAATAATAATCGTGTGACACCCCCAAAATAGAATTTGGTGGCCGGCCTTCTAGGGGAGTCTGATTTTGAAAAATATGTATCCAAGATTGGCTAAAATTGTGTTGCAGGGCATGTCAGCTACTGAAATTAACTTTTTCTACAATGCTTGAGAATTTTCCTTTCATACGTGAGCGTGAGAATCTATCAAAATGCGTGTGTCTCACGCAGAATCCGTAGGACTCGGAAGATCTGCTACTATATATATGTAAGAGGTGTGATTGGCTTGGCGGTAACAGCACAGACAATGGTCGAGGCAATTTATGTTCACTTCGCACTAATGCCCTTGGGAAAGACATGAATCCATCTCTTCTCTAGGGGTAAAATAGCAGGGCTGATTGGGCTATCTAGCCTTTGGTAGGCAACCAGTCTAGGAGAAGGACAACTCTGATTCCAAACCAGGGAGTGGAGCCCCCATAAGGGGTAAAATAGCAAGGCTGATTGGGCTCTCTAGCGTTTGGAAGGCATCCAGCCTAGGAGAAGGACAACTCTGATTCCAAACCAGGGAGTGGAGCCCCTATAAGGGGTAAAATAGCAGGGCTGATTGGGCTTTCTAGCCTTAGGAAGGCAACCAGTCTAGGAGAAGGACAACTCTGATTCCAAACCAGGGAGTGGAGCCCCCATAAGGGGTAAAATAGCAGGGCTGATTGGGCTCTCTAGCCTTTGGTACATGTTGAGCGGCTCAAACTTAGGCATCTGAAACCCGGCTGTTTTTCAAGAATTAAATAACTATCTATTATTATTTATACTGACACTTCAGTGACATCATCCGGTGTTGAGGCAAAATGTATGTGTTTCAATTCGGTCAATTTCGGGGTGCTTAAACCCTACTTCATCCATATTTATAATTAATTATTTATTTTTATATTATTTGTAAAACTGCTGAAACTTCAGTGACGTCATCCGGTGTTGAGGCAAAATGTGTGCATTTAAATTCGGTCAATTTCGGGGTGTTTAAACCCTACTTCATCCATAATTATCTATAGTTAATTATATTTATATTATTTACTATGTCTAACACCATTCAAATTTCCAGGCCGGTGTGCTGAGTAAGAGTTTACCAAGCTCTTTTATGAGACAACGCAAATTACGGTGAACTCTTTGACCCACCACACCTAGCCATTACAATTTATTTCTTATCTCCAGGTGTAGTCTACATGATCTGTATCTTGTTAATATCAGTGTTCTCTTAAGTTCTTGGCTATTCACGTAACTTTGTGGTGTTAATGGCCCGACCATGTAGTACTCAAATTAGAGATACACCCAAAACTCATGAATTTCCTAAATTTGGGCACCCATGGTCCCGAGGTTGCCGAGTTTGAGACGCTCAACCTGTATATCAACTTTTCTTGAATTATTACACAACTGTAACTTGTATCTGCCCAACCTACTATTTATATAGTAAGAATGAATGAATGGCTTGGGTTCGCGAACAAAGATTTTGGGGATGGTTTACCACAGCAATTGGACCATAGACGACGGGGCCAATGTGCTGAGTAACCTCCAACCTGAATAGCGTAGTGAAGTGTGACTTGCCCAGGGTCGACCCCACCCTTTAAACTTCATGACAGTGCAGCTGACTATTTATATAGTAGGTATGAAATATAGCAGAAGATGCACCAATAACTCAATAAGTCAAAGTGTATTTGGACATTAATGTGTTACGGTGGTTTGGGTTTTTAGTTAGCTGTGATATCTGGGTTCGAAAAGTCTTCAAGATCGTCGTTAACCTTTTTTGATGATTTTTCATTTGGGAAGACCAACAATTAATTTTGAAGATTAAACCAAGGGAATAGAAAACAATGCAAAAGATTCAAATAGTCAATTGAACTTCTTCTTCTTGTTTGTGTTGTTCTATAGTTTTGA
>VCCN01001950.1:8387-22457 GCA_006491835.1 Architeuthis dux
CGAGATCTCCTGTAAGGTGCTGAAAACCTTGCTTCACTTTTGTGGCCGTAACTTTCTAAGCTCAACATATACAAATTGGATAGCTGATGAACTTCTCTTTCTAATGATATATAATGTTATATACATATGTATATAAAATTAAATCCACAATCCCTAGAATGCGGAGTATACAGTTAGAATTTCCCTGTACAACGCTAAATACCTAGCAGCACGTTTTGGGCTGTGACTTTTTAAGCCCAACAGATACAAATTGGGATCATACACTGCTGAGAAGCTGATAGAATTCTCTTTCTAAGGATATATATATGTATATACCCCCATCAGAAATAGATTCCACAATCCATAGATTTGGACTGAATACTTAGCTTATTTTTTTTGGGCTGTAACTTTTTAAGCCCAACAGATACAAATTGGGAACATGCACCGTTGGGAAGCTGATAAAATCTTACGATATATATATGTATACTTTAATCAAAAATCAATTCTAGAATTCATAGACTTTGGACTGTGTACTTGAAGTTTTCTTCGTAAGATGCTGAATACTTAGCTTCACGTTTTAAGCTGTAACTTTTTAAGCCCAATAGCTACAAACTGACAACATATACATTAATGTTTCTGGGTAAAATAAAGTGGATTTTTGAATTCCCCATGTCTTAAACCCATGATATCGCCTTTTAAAGTACTCAGATATGTCAACTGGAGACGAGATATGGAATTCTGTTTTGTGTATGTTGGTATGTTGGCGACCATTTTGTTTTATGCAAATGAGGTAGTTCTTTCCAACTTCTTTCTTGGGAACATCTTTTTTCTGAAAGCGAACATCCCAAGGAACACTTTGGTACCCTAAAAGTAGAATCATGGGGGGTCACGGTAGCACGGTAGCCCTTTTCGGCACTTCCCGTTTGTCATGCACAGGGGCTGGGTTCCGGTTCCGGTAACTTTTGGATCTATAAATGTCAATTATCATGCAACACTAGTTTCTCCCTGTCACGTGACGGATTCGAGCATTCACTTTGCCCCTCCTCCCGCCTGACTTTACCACAGGTTAGTAACCATTTTTTCACAATAAAGGGGGATTCATGTTTTTTTTAAATTTAAAAATCAAGCGCCCTCCCACCCCCAAAATTCTTACTATAATAAACTGAAACATGTTGTTTTTTTCCTGGCTTTTACTTACAATATTTATATTTCATCATATTGTTAGTAATTAGACTGATATGTTGATTTATTAGATTTAGATAAAGTAAACATCTATGCCGGGTCAAAATTGGATAGATAGATAGATAGATAGATAAATAAATAAATAAATAAATGGAAATGAGATCATTATTATCGGTATGAGCGCGAACGCAGACCTACCAATAAAGATGCGATGACTGACACATAGTAAGGGTCCAGTTTAGCTAAACTTACATTGTAAATCGAACCTATCGCTAAAAACTTTGAAAATATTTGAATTTATAAAAAAAATGACCCTTCAAATAAGACCGCTTGGAGTGAAAAAAAAAACACCTCGATTTTGCCACATTTTCGCCACGCACCGATTTTGGTTCCCAAAAATGAAAAAGGAGTTCCCTCAATTTTAACCCCTGAAAGTGAGAAAAAATGTTCTCCCTGGATTAAAAGTAAAAGATTCACCTCTATATTGATGCTTAAAAGCGGAAAAATGTTGCGCTCGATTTTGACCCTAAAAATTAAAAAAAAGTTCGCCCTCGATTTCAACCCTTAAAAGGAATAAGAAAAGTATTCCCCCTCGATTTTGACCCTCAAAAGAACCGTTAGACGTGAAAAAAAAAGAGTTCCCCCTCGATTTTGACCCCTGAATGTTCCTGTCAATTTTTACACCTAGAAGTAAAAAAGAGTTGCCCCTCAGTTTTGACCCCTGAAAGTGAAAATCGAGGATGATTCTTTTTCACTTTTAGGGGTCAAAATTTAGGGTGAACTTTTTATCACTTTTAGGGATCAGAACTGAGAGGTGGAAAAATGTCCCCACTCGATTTCAACCCATAAAAGTAAAAAAAGGTTCTGCTCGATCTTTCCTAGAAAGGAAAAAGGTTACCCTCGGTTTTTGACCCCTAAAATTGAAGAGAAAGTTTCTCCCTTGAATAGACTGCTTAAAGTGAAAAACGTTCTCCCCTCGATATTGTCCCCTTAAAGTGATTAAGTGCCCCCCTCAATTTTGAAAAGGTGAAAAGGTGAAAAGTTAAAAACATAGTTCCCCGTCAATTTAGATCACTAAAAGTGAAAAAAATTTACCCCTCGATGTTGACCCCTAAAAGTGAAATAAAGTCCCCCTCTATTTTGACCCCTAAAAGTGAAAAAAAGTTCCCATTTCCTTTGTTTATTTATTTATTCATTTTTCTCTCTCTCCACGTTCCTACTTTCTCTCTCTGCTTTCTTCTTCTCCCTTTAATTCTTTCCCTTTCCTCTTCGCTTTCTTTCTTTTTCTTTTTGCTTTTTTTGTCATTCTTTCTTCTGTTTCATAGATTCAAACGAGGAATAGACGTTATGAAATTAGAACGTTGTTGTTGTTGTTGTTGTAGTAGTAGTAGTAGTAGTAGTAGTAGTAGTAGAATGACGACTAATATTTTATTAATTATAGAAAATGCGGCACCCGTTCAAAAATGGCGGATCAAACCATTGATACATTTCTTACCTGAGGACTTCGCACTTTGTATTTAATAGTAAAATATTACCTATATATAATTCGTAAAGGTGATAGTGCATGCTACCAGCCGAAAATGATGGGTCAAAACGGTATATAAGTACATAGTCATTTGTGCCGTCGAAAATGACGGCTTTTTATATAAAGAGTTTTATTGGTCCCCTGAACGGTTTTAAGGATAGTTATGAAAATTAAATTAAAAATATACTATATTTACAAAAATATTAAAGTATTGTTTAAAAAAAACATTACAAGATTTACATGTAATTATCATTATTCCAGAAGTCCATAGTAAAGATGCGAGTCCCATAGAGATTTCTTTGTTTTCCATCATTATTTATCAGTATTTTAAGATTGTTTCTATTTCTCGTCCGGCTTAAAGCAACATGAATCTGCCCATGACTAAACACAGGTGGGGGTAAATAAATGCCAACTTGATTAAATAACTGTCCTTGTGACTTGTTGGTGGTCATAGCAAATGCAGGTATTATGGGAAATTGTCTTCTGTTCATCACGAAAAGAAGATTTGTATCACTTGCTGACTGTTTGATCCTTGGGATAAACGCCTCCTCTCCTTTCTTACTTCCACCTAGTATATTTCCATGAATGTATAGTTCATGGAGAGAAATTACCAATACACGGGTGCCATTCATAAACCCTCTCTGTGGATTCATATTACGCAATAACATCACAATGTAGCCAATTTTGAGCTTTGAGCACGTGTGTTGGCATTCCAGAGGGAGTCAAAGAATTCAAATATTCAACAGGATGCTTGACAGCAGCATTATCATCTTCTGAAGAAAGCGTATCAGCACCTGAATATTTCTTTGATGGTCTGGGAAGTAGCATCAAAATAGACTAATTTAGTTTCAATGCGTCGTTATATTTTGGAGTAAGAATAATCTTGACGCAATATCTTCCAGATCATCATCATTTGCAACGTCAATATATTCTCCAACTATCTCTCCTGAAGACAGCATATATCTCAATCATGTTTTCACCCAAACCGTAGTCATTGGAGAGTGTGCCATTACCAATCTGCAATAACCACCGAGAGAAATCTTCTTGTCCGCCAAAGCGCATGTTTTCTGTAAGGCCACAGCTTTGATATTTTGATGCATGACTTAAAAATGGCAACATTTGAACCTCTAGGTATAACTGGTGCTGTTCGAAGAAAGAAACTTTACCGCCAAATTGCCTATTTGACTGCATACTTTCCTTCAACAGAATATCAATTGCACACAGTGCGTTGTTGGAAAACATTGAGGCTTCATCAAGGTATGTTTTGCCTGAACCACAGGAACATCCAGAACGAAAAATCGTTATTAGGGGTATTAAAAACACAGATTAGAGCATATAATTGCCTCAGTTGTACAGGCATCTGAGCAACAGCTGCTTCTGCTAAGCATTTCTCCCACTCATCATCATTCCGCCGCAGTAAATTCCTTTGAAGTGTTGCTTCATGATAAGATTTGTATAATACACCATCAACTGTCTTAAGATCGTCAAAACTGCGAGCTCCTTTAACGTGTAATAATAATAATGAAATATTTCGTCTTCTCTTGGACTTACAGAATAAAGTCTTGAAATAATCTTGTCTTCTCTTCTTACGCATTGGCTTCCAAACTTTTATCCCTTTGCCAAACACATAATGGTACAGAATATCAATATATAACAGGTGTCTTGCATTTTCATTTTCTTGCTTAAGAACAAACCATGCTGTCAGAGGGGTTTTACGGTGAGCAGCTCGCACAAATGTTGAAAATGTACTGGCAGGCGTATGACAGCATGGGATCTGAAGTAGCCACCACATGCCTCCGAGTGCACTCACGCATCTTCCATTAAGATGGCGTTTTAACTCATCGCGTACAACTCCACCGTTCATTGTCATTTCATTTATATCTAGATTAATGGAACTGTAACCTTTATATACACACTTGAACATGTATTTCACTGACGTGAAAGTTGAGAATATTTCCATATTTACATGGGCATTGAATTTACGACATAAGTACTTGTTTCACGATTTTATATCGTAAAGCATAGGCTCAATCTCTGCGTCGTGAATTTCGGCACAAACAACTTTATCTATATGCAACGGTTCATTGACATTGTCATCAGGATGCAATATTACGAAAATATGGGCGGGTGGGTGGCAAACGTCTTTTTTGAAATTCAATAGTGATCAATGATCTGCAACTCTTCCGTAATTTTGTTTCTTTGTAATATCATCCAAAAAGCTTTACGTTGAAACACCTTGCTACCAGATATGATTTTGTCCATGAAATATATTATCCTTAATTTCCTGCCAGTTCACGTCATGGTAATGAAAATATCATGTGTGCCATATTGATTTACTATAGCCATTGCGTCATGATAGCTATTACAGCGCCAGGACTATCATGCTTTATTTTAGACTACTTTCGGCTGGAGCAGGAGTATTGTACAAAAGTTGTGCAATGTAGTGCATCAGAGGAATTCTTGATCGACTGTTCCTGACTCTTCTACCTGTACACCTTTCATTTCTCCCCTCCTGCATCTCATCCATTCCTTTTATGAGCAGGCGACAGTAATGAGGCAATTGATTCTGGTCAAGAAATACGGCATTGGTAAATATACTTTTGACGAAATAAAAGCTGAAACTTTTCACGGGGATCTCTATACCAGTTTCTTTGAATCTAGAGAGATTTTTCAAGCGCAATCTTCACATGGTGATTTTATGAACAGTACCAATATATTTTGATTTGAGACAATGTGATCACGTATTCCAGTTGTTTTCTAGAACTTCCGAAAACTTTAAATTTGTATTTATTACATAGAGCACTTTTGTAAATAGAAACTATAAAACATCATTATTCATTTTCATAGTATTCATTTTGGGGGGAAAGAATTCGTATAACTTTATTTGAAGAAATTGCAAATGAGTTAATTTTTTGTTCTTGCAAACTAATATAATTTGATGATTAATATAAGAATCGTTTGCATTCCCCGTGAAATCGCCTTACATAATTTGATTATCTTTGGAAAATTCCACTCAAGTCTGTTAAGTTGTTTTTTAAATGTATTTATGGTTTTCTATTCAGTCATAATCCATGTGTCAATGAAAAACTATCAAGATTTCTCTTGAAAGACCTTGAAGTTATAATCTGAAGAACATTTTTATGAAACTGAAAACACCAGGAAAACATAACCAGAACAGAATTAAGAATAATCACAAAAGTAACAATATGGAAATAATTTGAAGCCAATAAAATTGTCTCTATTATCCTCATGATCAACAACAACGACGTCAGCTACGACGTCGATAAATACGTAAACCTCATCAGCAAACCGCCGGATTTTGATTGCATCATTTTCATTGTTTTCGCGATTCTAAACTTTTATTGCAAAAATCAAATAACAATTGCCCTAACAAGTATACGCTGATGATGAAATAAATAAAAACAAAGAATAAAATATTATGAAAGGAGAAAGACCCAATTGGTTTGAACATAGTTCGTTGCTAAGCAGCATCGTCTTTTGGCCAATAAGATTAGGCTGACAGCCGGGATTTGAAATGCCAGCGTCCATTTTCATTTGGAGATAAAGAGGTTTGCATTTTTGCAACAACCTACACGGAAGTTCCCCGAAACACAAAGTCAAATTATGGCATGAGGATTCCAATATGACGATTCAATGTCTGAAACTTATCTTTTTTCTTGTTTTATTTCTATCTTTACTTGCTTTCCTTTAAGTCGGCTTAATTTCATATTCGTGTTTTCATTTCTTCTGCTTTCTTCAATCTCCTTTTTAGCTCGAATAGGATTCTTTCCTCTCACATGTGCTTTTCTCTTTCAGTATTTTCTCTCATTTCTCTCATTTCATTTTCTTTCTGTTTGCTTCTAAACACCACCTTTCTCTGCAATGTCATTTCTTCTTTATCTGTTTTCCCATTCACCTTCCCAATTTATTTTTTATTCATAGTATGTTTTCTTTTCTTTATTTCGTTCTTTTTTTCGGTTTGTAATTTTATTTTACAGTTTTGTTTTAGCACTTTAATAATTTATAGTTTTCATTATTTATTTATTGTTAATCACCGCTACCAAAGGTTTAGGTTATTCATGTGTTCACACATTTATATTTATCTATCTATCTATCTATCTATCTATCTATCTATCTATCTATCTATCCGGACTTCGCTCAGCCCTTACCGTTCATAGTAGAAACTTAAAATGTTGCACACGCACTCCCTTCAATGAGTAGGGGAAATAGTTTCTTTTGTTTTTTTAAAATCCCCCCTCCAAGTAGGGTTTTAGTGGGGAGGGGGGGTTCAATTTTATCTATGTAGCCGGACTTCGCCTAGACCTAACAGTTCATAGTATAAACTTGACATTGTGTACACATACTCCCCTCAATGCGATGGGGAAATGCTCCTTTTGTTTTTTCAAAATTCACTCCTATATAGGTTTTTAGAGGGAGGTTCAATTCTCCAGCCCTAACCGTTCATAGTAGAAAATCCTCCCATAATAAGTTTTTAGAGGGGGGTTCAATTTGATCTATCTATCCATCTGGATCACAGCCCAACTTTGTAATTGATCACCCCCCAACACAGCATACATGGGTGGCGGTGATTCATAATGTCTCTTGAAATGCTAGTTATCATTATATTATTTATTATTTATTGTTTTGTTCGTTTTATTACTTTTCATTGCATGGTTTTATATTAGTGCAATTATTATGTCTATGTAATTGTGAATCAGATTGTAGAAAGTGTCAATTTCCAGCTTTATATTGATATTTAATAGAGAAAGTAGTTTTTCCAACCCAGTTAGAATCAAGAAGGAATCTGTGTATAGTAAGTTTCCCTTCACTTTTGACCCCTATAACTGAAGAATAGTCATTTCCGCTTTTGACACCTAAAAGTGGAAGAATAGTTTCCTTGACTTCTGAACCCATACAATTGGAAAAATGTTTCCCTTCACTTTTGACCCCTAAGAAAGGAAAAAATGTTTTCCTTCACTTTTGACCCATGCAAAAAAGTTTCTTATCGCTTTTGACTCCTAGATGTAAAAATAAGGTTCCTCTTTAGACCCCTAAAAGTGAAAACAAAATTTCACCTCACCTTTGACCCTAAAAAGTGAAGAAAAAAATATCCCTTCACTTTTAACTGTTTAAAAGTGGAAAATAGTTTCTTTTCACATTTTACACATAAAACTGGACAAAACAGTCCCCCTAACCTTTGACCCCTAAAAGAGGAAAAAATGGCTCCCTTAACTATTGATCCCTAGAAGTGAAACAAACGTGTCCATTTATCTTTGACCATTGAAAGTGGGGGAAAATATTTCCCCTTACCTTTGACCATTGAAAGTGTAACAAAACGTTTCTCTTCACCTTTGACAATTAAAAGTGGAGGAACAAAATTCCCTTCAATTTTAACCCCTAAAAGTAAAAAAAAAGAAACAGGAAAAATAGATTCCTTTCACCCTTGGCCCCTAAATGTGGAAAAAATAGTTTCCCTTCACGTGTTACCACTAAAAGTGGGGAAAAGGTTCCACTCCATTTTGAACCCTTAGAGGTTTTCGTTCAATTTTGATCCCAAAGCTGGAAAAATAGGACGACCCCTTCACTTTTGACACCTGAAAGTGAAAAAAAGGTTACCCTCATTTTTGACACCTAAAAGTGGAAAAAAGCTTCCCCTTCACTTTTTCCCCTTGAATTGGAAAAACTTATCTTTTGACCTCTTTAAATGAAAAAAAGATTTTGACCCTTTAAATGAAAAAAAAAGATCACCCTCATTTATCACCCCTTTAAAGGAAACAGTTTCCCCTCACTTTTAACCCCCTAACATTAAAAAATGTTTGATCAGAATATGAAGTCACTTAAAGAAATCACTATTGAAAAAAAGGTTTGATCAGAATAAACGTGCTTTTATGACATCATAACGTCACAGCAACTGGTAAATAAATCACATTACACCTTCCTTTATCTGTCTATTCTTCTTAATGACTGACAGCTCGCAAATTATAATAAAGTTTTTTTAAACGTCATTTCCTCCTATTTCTTCCCTTGAAACCTGTTGCGTTTCGACTTCGTTTCAACTGCGTTTCAACTTTGAAGCCCATCTTTCCTAAGTGTTAATTAAATCCTATCTGTTCATCTCCTCATCTCATCCCCCAGTCTTTGATTCCCCATTTTCTCTGCCGAACCTATTAATTCATCTCTTATGTTTTTTTTCTCTTTCCTGTATTTTTGTTCTTGCCAATTTGATATTTCTCTATCTTCAGTTTTACTATCATTATATTTTCTATAGATCGTATCTTCAGATCGTATCTTCCATCTATTTCTCTGTACTATTTTTCTCCCCACTTGAATGCTTTTAATTACTCTCGTTAATTATTCCTTTCAAGTTGTGAAAGGAAGAATTAAATATTTCCCCCCACTTTCAATGGTCAAAGATAAATGGACACTTTTATTTCACTTCTAGGGATCAATAGTTAAGGGAACCATTTCTTCCTCTTTTAGGGGTCAAAGGTTAGGGGGACTATATCTAATTTCTTTTTCCTCCACACGTCTAATACTTCTACACTTTTTGCGTGAATTATGGTTAGACTCTCAGCCCATTGCTAATGAGTTGTATGCTATTTGAGCGCTCCACTATTGTAGCCTTGGTAATCTTCTCCGTACTTGTCTCTTATTTTGCCCACTGTTTTTTCTCGAACCTTCCCTTACGTTTACTTGTTTCTCCTTTTTCAATTCCATATGTCAAAATACTGCATCAGGCAACATCAACGAAATTTTCTTTCCTACTCTCTATTACTCTTCAGACATCATCCACTTCTACTTCTTCCTTTATGTGAACCAAAAATCCACAGCAACTACTTCCTTAATAAATACTCTTTCTATTGGGAATACAAACGGCAATAAAAGACTTTTCATTTCTTACAATTAGCTTTCGACGAGCCGCTCGAAAAGGATGCACAGTCGCTCAGTGATCATTTATAGGTTATGAAAATATGTATTTGACTCGCAGGACTCAAGGGAAAATATTGCCTCTATAATGACGGCATCTCGTTTTCTCTGCTAAATATTTGGCAGATTGACGAGAAATGACGATTGAATTAAATAGCTTGGCGGTTGAAATAAGTCTAACATTTTAATTTCCCTACTCCTTGACGACTCTTTGCTAGTGTTGCGAAGACTCAGCTGGAATAAAAAAACAATGTAAATTGTATCAAAATTATGCGCTAAAATTAAAAGGGAAAATCTAAACTAAAAATATGAATGCAGGAATGAACGTGGAGGTGTAGAAGCAGACACTTATCTACCATTATTATAATTTGTGACTGTTATTTTATTGTATTTTGATTGTTTAGTTGTTTTCTATGGCCACTTCACTCAGGCCGGTAAATCAGACAGCGACCCTCACGTGCTGGCAGTCAATCAGAGGCCAGGAAACCATCACGTGACGGGCGCCAACTTTGAATCCTTCCTTTTTCCCAAGTCAGGGGTGCTGATCAACTATTTTGACTTGATTTTGGCCCGTCCGAGTGCGTGTGATATTCACGCGTAAGCCGGACAAGTCAAAGTATTTGTTTGTGGTTATCGTTTGTTGAACGATTTTCGTTTGGACATTTTTATTTTTTTGATTTACTGTTTTTCAAGTGTAGTCAAGGAAAATTAGTCATTTACGGGAAATGGCTTGTGGTGTTCGACTGAAACGTAAACATATTTTGTTTACGCCTAGATTGGCGGGAGTAAGAAATACTCACGTTTTCGAATACCCAAGTAGAGACAATTTTGATCCCTGGAGAGGGCGAAGATGGCCTCTGTTTTAATATGCAATAGAACATTTTTATTTTTTATTTTAGCTGGCTGAAGACGTCAATAGGTGTCGCATGAGTTTGCCTCATATATGGAACCGGTATTTCGGTTCGTCATGAAGTTGACGTGTCAACAGTGCGTCGTTTTAATTATGTCCGTTCACCAAGGATACTCCGAGTAAGGCGAGTTTTTCGCCTTGTGTAATTGTTGAGATTTGAGTATCTCTGTTGATTTTATGTGGAAATATTTTGCTCGTTGAATTGTTGACTGCCGTGGGAGTGGAATAGTGTGATGTTGAAAAGTGTACTGTTCAAAAACTTTGTATTGTGTTTTATATGCATGAATCTTTTCTTCGAAATTGTAATGGTCTCTCTGAATGTAAATAATGTATTTTTGTATCTGCTGGTTTGCGGAAAACCACGAGGTATTGAAGTCTGTTGTTGAGTTGGGTTGTATACAAAATATTGAATTCTGTTGAATTAGGCGGTAAAATGTAGCTTATATGAGTAGATATGAAATTTAGAAAACTATATATATATGCAATTATACCGTCGTCCCACGATGCTGTAGGTTTCTATAGAAGATTACGATCAAAACCAGAAGTACGAGAATGTATTGTACAATGTAGCTTATATAGTGGAGATATATTTTTCAAAAATATAAATATATGTATATGCAATTAGACCGTTATCTTACAATGCATTGTTTTTATAGCAAATTACGGTTTAGGATTAGGGTTTGAGAAAAATTTAGATTAAAATATTTTTTTCACAAATGGGCGTATGTAACGAAATACACCCAGATTGTTACCGGTAGCCTTTAACGGCTACCGGTAACACGATCTGGGTGGTCAGGTTTGAAAATAGGATGGAGCTGTGTTAAATTGCGTACGTAACAAACTGGATAGATATCGTATTACCGGAGACCGTTAAAAGGGGCCTAGTTGAGATCTGACGCCGTTAGTGATAGGTCGCACGCAGAGGCTCCCTGCCCGTCAGGGGGCGGGGAGGGAGGAGAAAACCAGTTAGAAGCGGTTTTATATTTGAATCCGGAATCAGAAAAGTGATCAACTCTTTTAGACAACTAAATGCAACAGAATTCTGTACCTCGATGTAATCCGCGAACCGGCCCAGAGGAGACTTATCGACGGAAATAAAAGACCAGATTTCCAATTGAAGAACATGAATGTTGTCATTTCTCTCCACCCACGTGGGAGAGTCTTTCCTCCGAAGTTCTCTCATCATACCTCTCGTATCGGCGTGAAGAAACGCAGATCGCCATTATACAACAGTGCGTGTGATATTCACGCATAAGCCGGACAGGCCAGAGTTTAAAACCACCAAAATGTAAGTAAGCCATTCCATCGTATTACACACACACACACACACGCACACACGCACACACGCACCCATCCTCCATAAGTAAACAGCGTGAGTCGGAAATAAATGGTAGGGTCTCAGATACGCGTTGTTTACTCACTGCCGTAGATAAACGGCTTAAATAAAGTTGCAATATAAAGCAACTACAATTTAAGATGAAAGAAAAGACTAGATAAAATGAAAGAAAAAAGAACTAGCCAAAAATTAATAATAATGCCTTATCTAACAAAAAGAAAAAAAAAGATAATATTGCAAACACTTTATTTTGTAGTTCAGGTTAGTTCGATTTCATGCAAGAGAGTTATATCACTTGAGAAATTGAATAATTAAGTTGTAAATAAAATTCACAGCGTTAAGAGATAGTTGGTGGCTATAATCTCCCTTCACCAAGCATAAATAAACTGAACATCAGGCTCATTCTAATGTCTGCCTTTTGCTGCCCTTTTGAGATTAGAATGAGCCTATAGTTAAGTTTATGTATGTATGCTTGGTGAAGGGAGATTCTAGCCACCAAGTAAGTTGTGTTTTAATTGTATACATGGTGAAATGAGTACCATGGTGAAGTAAGTTGTGTTTTAATTGTATACATGGTGAAATGAGTACCTCATTTCACCATGTCTCTCTGTAGATATACACCTAACCTTCTTGAAAGTGAAATAAAAATCATCAAGTGGGATTCAAAATCATGAACACCGTGAACACAGATGAACTTGGAAGACTCTCAATCATGAAACCAAAAACGAAATAGACTACATCCGAGCAGACAAAAGTGACATTGTTAAAGATATCCAGGTCCGAAATCAAGTCAATGTAGGAAGTGACCACAGAATGGTGAGATATACCATTTAAATTAACACCAAGAAAGAACGCAGGAAAAGGTTCTGTGCTCACCCGATCTTTTCAGCTCGAACTGAAAAACAGATATGAACCCGTCACAGAACCAGACGAGGGCAACGACGGCACTAACATCAATAAGCTCTACAACAGAAAAACCACCCCTCTGATTGAAGCCGCCAATATGTTTAAGCCAAAGAACAAACCATCAGACAAATCTCTGATGAAACCAGGAATCTAATGGAAAGGCGTAGAAATCTCAAATCACCGACAACAAGAACAAATATTGAAACAATCGAACTAAATAAAACCATCCGAACATAACAGAGAAGACAGCAGAAGATATACAACGGCAGCCATTGAGAAGATTCTCGAAGAAAGTTAAGGTTTCAAAACTATCAACATAACTCTCAGTACAGGACGATGGTACATTACTAGCGTGCTAGAAAAGAATGGAGACATAACATAAGAGCCTCTATTCCTTCGAACAAGTACAGAATGTACAAGACACGAGCCATCAGTTCGAAGATGTAGGTGAAGCAAACCATCAAACAGTATAAAATGGAAAGGCACCTGGACCAGATAACATCACCATCAACCCACTTAAAAAAGCTGGCAAAGTCATCACTAGAAAATTAGTCCAACTATTAAACGAGTGCCTCAAACAGAATAAAGTCACATCATGCCATTATATAAAAAAGGGAACCCAAATTATCATCATACTACTATATAAAAAACGGAACCACAAATATTTATGTAGCTACTGCCTACTCAACTGCATGTACAAACTTTCTACCAAAGTGATCAACCACAGAATCAGCAAGACGCTAGATTAAAACCAACCACGGGAACGGGCTCGGCTTCAGAAGGGTTACTTGACAATTTACCATCTACTTTCGGTAAATCAACTAAAAGAAAAAGCAGCAGAATGCAAAATGCCACTCGCTGTAGCATTTGTTGACTTCGACTCAATGGAAATTGCCAAAGTCATCGATACAATCATGCAACAAAGAGTAAACCCCGTATATGTCGGAGATCTACAACATATCTAGCGACTCTGCAGTTCTTCCAGCTCGAAAAAGGAGTAAGACAAGGCGACACCAAATCAACCACACTCTCCACAGCTTGCCTCGAAATGATCTTCCGAAATTTAGACTGGATGAATAAAGTAACCAAAGATTTGCTGACGACATTGTCCTCTTTGCTAAGAACTTTCATGAACTCCAGATATTGTTAGACAAACTGAATGAAGAAAGCAAGACAGTAGGTCTTCAAAGTAGACAACTATAATCTGGGACAACGAATCTCCATGAAATAATCAAACGAAGAACCACCCTAGGTTGGCCGGCTTTCGATATTAAATTATCCATCATTTGATTTCATACTGTCGAC
>VCCN01001960.1:0-22543 GCA_006491835.1 Architeuthis dux
TAGTCTACACAGTCCATTTGAAATCTTTCGCTCACATGTTTGAAGCGAAAGCGTAACCGGAACAAATTTCCGGTTACGGTTTATAGCCCCTAAACTACTAAAAATGGTCATAAGTTGCCAGAAAATGTCCAAAAGTGGCAAAAATGTCTGGGTCGCCAACGCGATTTCCTCTCGCAATGCGTATTTTCTCAGGGACAGTGCATATTACAAATCTGATTGGTACAGAGAGTGGCGTGTTTGGTTTTCCACTTCACTTACTTTCACTTTTCTAAATCGCTGAACTTATAAAACGAACTGTAATGATTACTGTTCACTACAACTTATAATACCAGCGTATTGAAAGCAGTAAAAAACATTTTTATACTGGCACGGTAAAGACAAAATGTGTGAAATATGCAGTATATGCTTGGGACCTTTCAACGAACCAAGGCGCTTACCGTGTCTACATTACTTTTGTACGGAATGCTTGCAGAAACATATAAACAGCAGCACTCCATTCACTGAATTACGACAAACCGGATTTAAATGTCCTAATTGCCGAAACACCACCGCTCCGAACGACAAATTAATTCCTGTAAACAGGTGGGCCAAGGGCTTTCCTGTTGCCAACCGCCTCGGTGAAATGGTGAAGAAGATGAAATCGTCAGGCCCAGATTATTGTGGTGTCTGCTCACAAAATCATATGGTCGTTGATGCATTTGCATTCTGTAAGGATTGCATGATGAATTTGTGCCATGGCTGCTACAACAAACACCCACAAGACCATAATATTATGGTGAGTAGCAAGTTGATAACCCCTCCATTGATGTATTTAGAAGACAATCGAGAGTTTTGTTGCAAATGTCTTGTTATTACTTCCACCGATTGTGTTCTCATTAGACACTCAACCTGTAAAGAGGAAGGCGCAGTGAAATCTTTTGAACCTCTTGTTAAAGAACAAAGGGAAGAAAATAACCTCTGCATTGGATATCTGGAAGATAAGAAAACGGATTGCGAAAACATTTTGAAAGAGTTATCAGAAACTGGCCAATACGTTAAGCAGTATGATGCAAGACTAAAAGTCTTCAAATCCGAAGAAAAGGGAGGTAAAAATATCTATGATCAGCATTTAGAAAACCTTGATTCCAAAATGTGTGAAATTCAATATCTTTGTCACAATATAGTTGAGGAATTAAAACGTCGGAAAATAAATAAACAAATTGAAAACGACTTTCAATACCTAAAAGAACACTTCCAAGAGACTAGCTATAAGCTAATTTCCGATACGTGTCTCTCCTCCTTCAAGGCGAAATTGATTGCAACAATTGAAAAAATGTTACAGGATTTTGAGGATGCCTTCGTAGCTAGAGAATATTGAGGTAAATTTGAGACCACTACATACATGTTCAATTTTTTTTATCACCTGACAGTACATATTTAACTTAGGATTTTTACAAATCAAAAGTTACTAAAAAAAAATGTATAAAATAACAAACATGAATTAACTTATTATTACTGTAAATTGCATTAGATTTACATATTCCGGATCCGTCCCTGTTAGTGTTTTTTGTTTTCGAGGTGGGGGACTAACTGAAAAGACCCCCCCCCCCTTCAAAGTTAAAGACTGTCGTCATGAATTGAGGACAGTCTTTAAAACCCAAGTGTTAAAGTGAATAGCGTTCCAATAAAGATATTCACTTTAACACTTGGGTTTTTTTTAAAAATCTTGCAAATAACTACTAGGAAGAAATGGTGGTAAAGATTCATGTTTAGTTGCCGCGCCCTTTTTCCTAGAAGAATTGTTTACTTTCAGTTGTAGGTGTTTTCAATCCATTAACCCTAACCATATTGAAATTTGTTAGTTTTTAGAAGAAAAAACATTTTTAAAGCTTTGGTCAGATTTTATTTCCTTTATTTTTTAAACATCATGGGGTTTGTGCCATTTTTAACATGGGATCAGTAGACCATCCATAGAGAAAATGCGCTATTTTGGTGAACACAGAATGAAAGAAATATTCAGAATAAATGTGACGTTATGGTGGAAAGAAATAATAAAGTACGACTGGGTCAACAAATGAGACTAGCTAAGTTTAAAGTTAAGATAGAGAAGACCAATACCTTTCACCCCCCCCCCTTTTGACCTTGAGAATTGATAATCAGAATAAAGGGGAGACATTAATGTACGCCCTACTTCCGTAAAAATAAGTGCCCAGTTTAACATAACATTATAGTTAAATTGTAAATAGAATTCCCTCCACACCCCCTTAAAAGCTTCAAAAACATTTTTTCTAAAAACTAACAAATTTCCGTATTCTTCGTAGCTCTAATGGATTGAAAGCTCCTAAAATAGAAAAAAAAACATTTTCTTCCAAGAGAAAGGCATTGCAACTAAACACGAATCTGCAAAAAAACAAATGAAACAAGTAAAAACTGCTTGCGTATGAATGTTTCGACATCGATTACAGACATTAAATATCATTTGTTTTTTTTATTCAAACTTTTATTTTTGAAATTCGCTTCTACCAATCTTCTTAATCTTCAGTAATTAAATCGTCTTGTTTTTGTTTAAGTTAAGTCTTCTATCTCTGGTATTATAAGTTCAGTAGTGTTAGTGTTGCTTTTAAAGATTATTTGCGCAGATTCGAATGTTCAATCTTAGTCCTGAAAAATCACTTGCCGACCAGCAATCAAAAGTTACAGAAATTAAATAAGACCTGTAATGGCTGTGGCCAATAATCAGTGATAGTTTTAGGAACTAGGTCTACTGTAATGTCTCCATTAGTAGACATGACATTGAACATACAAAAAACCTGGAAATTGAGAAGTAATACCTACTTCTTAATTTCCAGGTTTTTTGTATGTTCAATGTCATACACCCATTTCCATCACTGCCAATAATTCTGCAGAGATTTAAAAATCTTGGCGATCTTTCATTTTATTTTCTGTCTGTAAAAACGTAACTCTCAGTTGGTGAAACAATTGCCAAAGAATAATTACGGATGCATGGAACATTTGAAATGATACAACTAGGCTACTCTTACACATTTTAACCTGATATTTATCAACATTACTATTTATATTGATATTCATTATTGATCATTGTTTACAGTGGATAAGTGTCTGATCCAATAAATTAAATTCATAAACAAATTGTCAGCCAAAAAAAGCTAAAGATTTACTACGGCATGATTAAGATCAAATTTTCAGATTATACTGTAATCAAAGTTTAATTTGATTTAATCAAAACAAGGATGAAACGTAAAATTCAGACCCCTTTAAATACGTAAAAAAAATATTGTGAATAAATTAGGTGTGTGCAAAATTGATAAAATCAATGCACGTAATCGATTACCTAGAATATTTAAAAAGTAAAAACTTACCAAAAATCATCTATTTATTGGATTTTAATGAAATTTTCGGTACTTACGTATGAAATGGCGATTTTTAAAAAAAGTTTCCATTCAAAAGTTTGTTCATGTGATTATAATATAAAATACCCCCCCCCCTTATTTATGTTGTTAATTTCGTATATTAATAAATATGGGCCAGTCCTGATTTTTACATATATGAAAGATAAGTCCGTGAAAAGTTAAATTCTGTTTGTTTTTGTTTTTTTAGATCGACCCCTAAGGGTTCCGTAAAAACCCTTACTTGGGACTATTCAATAAATAGTTACATTTTATCTTTGTTTTGATTACAGTACAATCTGAAAATTGTCGCTTTGGACTTTAATCAATTTTAGAGTCTGGCTTCTACATTTCATCTCCTGATTCTTTAGCTTATTGTACACTTTCCATCCACCCATAATTATTCTTGAACAATTGTTTCACCAAATCGGAGTAGTTTCCCATCTTACCAATTTAAAATGAAAGACTTGCCAGTTACAGTTCTAGGGGAAATAACTCAAATAGAACACAAACACCCGAGGAAGGTCGAAGGGTACACGGCCGAAACGTTGTGAAAAAGATGAGGGTATTAATCAGAACCAACCACATACAATTAAATAATCCAAAGGGTGGTCGATTTTCGGTTAAACTTTTGACTTTACCCAGTGCCTAAAACGGTTTCAAGTAATGTTTTAATTTATCGTTATAAAATAAGTAATATTAATTTTATTAAAATATTACTCCTTTTTATTACTATAAATAAAATGTGACTTTAATCGCACTTACTTTATTAAAATATTACTTTAATAGGTACTCATAAAAGAGTAGACGCCCAAATATTTAAGACAAGAGTTACTCCCATTGAAGACACGGAAATAATGCCTTACGTTGTTTTCTATCGCGCAAGACTAGATTAGAAAATAACAAAATAGAGAAAGTTCGTATCGAGTAAATAAATACAAATTTTAAAAATTCATATAGCTCATCGCAAATAAATTTCCTTTTTATTCAAGACTATTTTAAAGACTAATTATTTTTAATTTTATTGACTACTTTTACCTTCATCTTAATTTTATTAGTTGCTTTTTATCGCAACTTTTTGCTCAGACAGAGAGCAAATAGTGCGTTGATCGGAAAATAAAGAATAAGCCTCAGGTGGGACTCTAACCCACTAATAATGATTTATAAAACTTCATTTATTTTTTTTTTTTTAAACGGAAAAATGTAAATAACTATTTGATACACAATTTTATAATTTATTTTAATAGTTCATTTTAACACATTGTAGCTCGTAAATATAACTAGCAACATACTGTTCAAACAAAAACTTCAGCTATCTATGTAATATTTTTTTTAAATAATAGTTTTTAATTTTACCAAACAAACACACATTAAGGTGTGTAGTGTAGTTTTCTGCAATATGTACCATTATGTTTTTGTGGGTATTTCCCCCGTATATCTGACTCCATAGAAATTCATTAATATATGATATGTGGGCAAAAGTTGTTTTTATTTATTTTTATTTATCTTTTTACTTGATACGCACTTTCTCTCTTTGTTTTGTAACCTCGTCTTGCCCAATCGAAAACAACGGGATTATTTCGCGTATGTCCGTCTATTCAAGGGGAATAACTCATTTGTCTTAAATCTTTGAACCTTACTCTTGTATGAGTACCCTTTAATATTACAATAAATTAAAATATTGTTAAAATACATTCAGGCTTTTCAAAGGAATTTAATATAAAATACTTTTAATGAAAAGAAATTCAATCAAAAAGCAATTTTAGTGTCATAACATACAAATGAAAATAGCGTGAAAAAATATTTAACAGAAAAAATGGTTTGAAATAGCAAAATTTGATTTTATATTTGTTTATCTTATTTTATTTATTGGTTTAGATGAGTTGATTGTTCTCTTATTCAGGATGGGATTGTAGTTGCTTTCTACTACTTCGAGAATTCAAATAATTTTTTTTTTTTTTTTTTTTGGTGATCTTTTGTTTTATGTCGGTAAAGTCAATGAAAACAAAAAAGAAGCAGCAATTAGTCGTTCAGACATTTTTCTTTTTTTTGCTTATTTTGTATAACATTTCAAGCCTTCATCCTTACTCAGGTGTAGGTGGTTTTCTGGAATGTTGTTGAATTCAATGAGATTCCAGAAAACTTTTGGTAAAAAAATCCAGGCTCGATCAAGACGGGTTCTGCCTCTTAAAAAAGAATAGAGCAAAAATATTGTTTACAATTGTTTGTGCCTTCAATCCATAAGACCTTCTTTTCCTCAAGAAATGTGTCAGTTGTCAAAGTTATTTTTTAAGGATTTAGGGGGAGAGTCTATTTACAAATAAACCAGACCCTTACTTTCCACCATTCTTACAGAAGTACAACTTACATGATTTATAGTTTTTGAGAAGGGTCATTAATATTCAAATGGTTCTTCGGACGATTGAACTCCTTCTTGATATTTGTATTGTAAACACGTTTCGGCCGATCCATTCTCCGGCCTTCTTCAGGTGTAAAATCCGAGTGTAATGGGTTAAATAGAAATAAGGGCTACCCCCCCCCTTTAAACATAATTTCTGTTTAACCCATCGCATTCGGATTTTACACCTGAAGAAGACCGAAGAATGGATCGGCCGAAACGTTGTGTTTTACAACACTAATAACAAGGAGTTCAATTGTCCGAAGAACCATTTGAATAAAAGTTTTCACGCTAGTTTGACTGCCAAAAAGACGCAAAAATGGTCAAAAAGAGCCAGAAAATGGCTGAAAACGGCCAAAATGTCTTAGGCGAAAACGCCCTAATTTAGCGCTTTTTGTAATGCCAAAACAAGAAATGCGCTAAATCGGCAACATTGTTTGCAGCAAACCTTTTGGGGTCAAAACAAGGGAGTGATAAATTATGTAAGATGTACTTCCATACATATGGGCCGGGTTTAGCATTATTGTTAATAAAAACCCTCCCCTAAAACCTTAAATTAACTTTCAAAACTGACACATTTCCCAAGGAAACAAAGATCCTACGGCTTGAAAGCACAAAAAATTACTTGTAAACAATTTCTTTTTTCTATTTCTATCTCAATCTGTAGTGCCAAAATTCAGACAAGAAATTTAAATTAGGTTTAATAAAACTTTACTATCAATGATACTCTATTTAACAAATGTCGAAATATTTATATATGCAAGCAATTTTTTTTTTCCGCTGACTGACTCCCTGGTGAAGAAATGGATTGTGTGCAGGGACACACACATTTTTTCAATTTTCTACTTTTTTTTTTTCATTTCTGAAATGGATTGTGTGTGCACTCTGCAAGTTGTGCACACCACATGAATGTGCACTAACAAATATATGAATCCATTTAAAAAAAAAACATTTATATATGCAAGCAATTTGATTTTTTTTTTTCTCTTATTTTCATTCTTTCTCCTTTTCTATCTTTCTTTTCTTCTCCTTTTCTTTTTTTCTCCTCTTATTTTCTCTTTTTTTTTTCTCTTTTTCTTTTTTTTTCTCTTTTTCTTTTTTTTCTCTCCTTTTCTTTCTTTTTTCTTTCTTTTCCTTTTCTTTCTTTTTTCTTTCTTCTCCTTTTCTTTCTTTTTTCTTTCTTCTCCTTTTCTCTTTTCCTTTTCTCTTATTTTCTCTTTTTCTTTCTTTTTCTTTTTTTTTCTCCTTTTCTCTTTTTCTCTTTTTCTTTTTCTTTTTTTCTCCTTTTCCTCCTTTCACCTGATCTGAAGCCCTCCATGAAGTATCCCGTTGAAAATATCTTCCTGGTCATTCCCAAACAACACCAGCATTCGATGTGGCCGTTTTGATGAAAGTTTGGAGGAAAACAACAAATGTTCAGAAACCTTGCTCGTTTAAAACTATGTTGATTTAAAGAATATTTTTACAAATGTTGTTATTCATCATTGAAATTTTAAAACTCAATAAAATATTTTTTAAAGCAACTTGTCTCTCTGTGATTTATTTTTTAAATTTTTAATTTCTGCACCATAAAAAACCTGTGTCCAAAGCCATCTCTTTATAACTACATTTAATCGGGTGTGTTAACCATTACGCCACCATGCCATGATATAATTCAATGCTACTAGTGCACCCATGTCGTCAAAAATAATAACCTGGGCGGATTCCCATAAACTCCCAAGCGGACTCATGCGCACATTTGGGCAGCCCCATGTGCTCCCCCCCCCCCAAACCTTAATGAAAGCACAACAAATTACTTGAACTGATTGATAACAGAAGTTAACAAGAGGAAGTAACCCGAATACTTCGAAGCCTGACTTCCATACAGCAGACAGAAAGTAATGGTCCTGTTTACCATTACAGTTACATTGTAAATAGAACACCTTGCTAAAATCATAAAAAATCGATTTTTAAAAAACAATTAACCAATTCCTGGCGGGTTCTAGGGTCTAATCTAACTACAATTGAAGAAATCTCTGTCAGCGGGTATGCACTGCGAGTACTCGACACCTGGCCATTGTACGAGGTTGACATTCGCCAGATATATTATTCAGCACACAAGGCAGTGCAGTGTCAAATTTTATTTTTTTATTTTTGAAGTATTTTGTATCAGCGGTTCTGGAGATATCTAATAAAATAAATCAAATTTAAAGATTTCTTCATAGTTTCTATAAGTAAAGATTATAGAGATTTCTTTAGTTTCTATAAATTATTTCCCTTGACTTCCACTCTGTAGAATTATCTAAATTGGCAACACTGAGAAGAAGTAACCAAAATACTTCGAAGCCACAGTTTTGTACAACAGACGGAAATTATTGCAGGCTATTCCACACACCATGAGGTCCAGCTCCTTCCAAACATGCATATTTGGAATGGACACTACCCTGGTGGATTAAAAGCACCAAAGATTACTGGCAAAAATTTGTATTTTTCCTATTTTTCTCATCTAGGTTAACTAAAATGAATCTTAACCATGAAGTTTCAATATAATAATTTAGGTGATTGTTTCGTGTATTATTTTGCATTCTTTTGTTTTGTGTCCTCATAACTTTTCACCATTGTCGAAATTGACTACGGATGCACAAAAGGGGAAAGATATTTTAATGTCTGTAAAAAGCAACAGACAGTAAAAGCTCTTTTGGCACAATGTAGAGAAGGTAAGGGGAGCACAAAACTTTTACACCCTCACTCACTCGATATTAAAAAAGGTGCACAAATAAAAAGAAATAAGACAATGAAAGAAAAACAGAATTTGTATTAGACATTATTATACGCTATGACCATGATGAATATTAAAAAGTAAATAAATATAATAAATGATTAATAATTTATAAATAATATTGTTAAATTAAGTAGATGTGCAGTTGAACCAGTGTTTGTATGTGGCCTAGTGAAATTCTTCTGTTCCCTTTTGTGCATCTGTAGTCAATTTCGACAATGGTTAAAAGTTGTGGAAACAAGACGAAAGAATCCTTTTTTTTTAGCAAATGATGTTTATCCACACTGAAGATTTATGACAATAATTTTGGTGAGTGTTTTGTGCAAGTTTTTTTGGGGGGGTGAGGGGTAATATTTGGATAAAGGGATGAAGCCAAATATTGTATTATAGTATTTGTGTTCCCCTTACCTGAATATTAATCATTTCTTTTTCTTTTTTTACAGCAAATGCATACCTGTCAAGTTTCAGTGTTGAAAATGAATGGACACAAGACGAAAGCCCCAAATTTGAGTTCCTAAGTCCTGTAAAAATATACTGAATACATACAAATAAACAACCAACAATTGCTAATCATTAACCAAAAGTTTCACACTTTTATAAAAATTCACTTTTTATAAAGTTGTTCACCTTTCATAAAATGCAAGAGAATTTTACACTTTTTATAAAATGTGTGAGAATGTTCCATTAATGCGTGAGACCGTAGAATGTATCAAAATGTGAGTCTCACGCAAAATGCGTGAGACTTGACAGGTATGGCAAATGATGTTTAGCTTATGATGGCCTAAACAAGCAGGAATCTGTCAGTTTTTGTGAAGACCGAAACAGACTGTTCGAGTTTGAGTAGGAGTATGTCATTTACTCCCTCATGGATGAACCCAATAGTCCTGGCTTCAATGCACCCAGCACGGCAGTTGTATCAACTCCTCCAGAGGGGGAATCAGTCTGCTAACTAGTATAATAAGAGTTACCTTCCCTGATTCTGTTACTAGTATGTATTTGGTTCAATATTGGCGCAGTCCTATTCTGTCAGGAAAACTTGCCTTAATTCCTGACAATTGTCAATCACTTTCTTCCTGGTGTTCAATGTATTTTGTTAAGTATCATGTGTTATTCCCCTTAGGCAGAAGACTTCCACTAGGGGGCGCTGTTATACATTCTGGTGAACAAGCAGCGATTACTCATTGTGTTTTATCAGTAGGAGAGAGCGCTCGTAGGACACACGTGTTAGGTTGACTACGGTCATTATATGAATAAAGGATCTCTGTAAGTACATAATATGTTGTTTTTAATCTGTTAATATCTGTCATTAACCCAAGCTTATATATTTCTTTAGTAAAATCATTTCTTATGATCTATTAACTTAGTTTGACATAGTGGGATATCCAATCAGGATCGAACCCACTAACAATGGCCAGCAAGATTAGCTTGCTGATCATTACTATATGATGTGCATCCTGATCCATTTTTTATATATAGAATCTACTCGTTAGACCAGTGAGAAATTTACAGATATATTTGGATTTCTATGAGATGCTTTTTTAGAAAAAATAATACTGAATTTGTTTACCTGGAAGAGTTCATAGTTTCAAATGGTGGGTAGGAGATATTTTTATCAGAAAAATTGTTATCTTTGAGTGGAAGAGTCCAGTGTTATGAACCGAGAACAAAGAATATCACACCGTTTATTATATAAGTAGATAGCCCTATTCCATCAGCAACACTTGCATTAATTCCTGACCACTGACAATCCTTTTCTTTCTGATTTTCAATGGACAGCATAAAGATTAAGTGTAGAGACTTATTCAAACAAATCTTAGGCCAGAAATTGTAAAATTCAATGGTTAAAATCATCAAATTTACTTTTAAATGCTAATGGTAATTTTCATTCATCCATAACTTGTGCATAGCCAGGCGCAACACTCAGCAATTCTGTGTGCAGACAGTCAAAATGTACCCTATCGGCATGTCTCTTAAATACAGGAATATCTTAAATAGTGCAGTTTTGATTAGTGCAGGTTTTGATGTAGTACTAGGGACGGATACATACTGTTGAGCTGACTGTCTTCCAACATTGGGGGGGGGGGTTATGGGATTCTATTTGAAAATTATGTATCTAAGATTGGCTAAAATTGCATCTGTGGGAAGACAGCCAAAATGTACCCTATCGGCATGTCTCTGAAATACAGGAATATCTTAAATAGTGCAGTTTTGTTGAGGTGACTGTCTTCCAATATTGGGGGGTGGGGGCTTTTATGGGATTCTGTTTGAAAATTATGTATTTTGTTTTGCAGTGAGCCATTTGTTTTGCATCAAGCAGATAGCCACTTCACTTATTAAATAGATACATACTTGTGATTGTTGATTCAAAAATCAATTTTCTTTATCTCTAGTACTATGTCTGTTTAGTGTTGCTAAGTACTCTCAAGTTCCTCCACTTTTGTCCAGTAACCAATTCCCAACTTACCTTGGAAATGTAGCAGCAGGCTGAGATCTAGACACAAAGTACCAAGCAGGCAACCTCTACAACTGGATCACCCAATTTGAGTCTACAAACTGGTTACCAATATCTGACCTCTAAAATATAATGTCATGATTTGCATCACATACTTAATGAAAACATCTCAGGTTGTCCTGTTGATGATATTACATTGTACTCAACAAGCGATTCTTTATGAAACAATTACTGTAATTTGACAGTTACATGAACATTTGATTCAACAATAATCATCTAATTTAATCTGTAATTGTGATAGAACTTTGTAGTGAAATTCTCTGTTACTTATGGACTGATGGTTGCTACAGATTCTATAAGTGTGACAGACACGGCTCCCATCATATATATGATGATTTATTTTTGTGTCACCCTCTTTTCAATATTCACTTGCAATTTAAGGGTAGTAATTCTTTCCTGCTATTTTAATGGATGCCAGCTATTCAGGGAAAACAACCTTGAGCTGAATTATTAATATTTACAAATCAAATACCTTTATCTAAATAGAAAATGTAAAATAGATACCATAACCACTAGCGTACCGACAGGGCAGGGCGGCGGTCCACCCCAGGTGACATCACCAGATGATTGCCTAAAAAAATTTCTTTGTAATTCTTTTTTATAATGAAACATCCCAGCATAGTACAGGCGAATTCCACCAAAAATGGTCAAACCTGGAAGTAAATACACATACATATTTGGTATGAAACGAAGTGGGATTTTATGTAGAATAACAGAAAAAAAACCAAGACATTAACCTTTGGGGAAATTTTGTTATAAGCACAAATGTAAAAGCTGTAGCTTTTCAGCCTCAATAGCTACAAACTGATAACATACCCTATACAGATTTCATCATGTGTGCTGTTTTAATTCTCATTAAACAGGTAACTTTCAATACTATACTCTGTACTAATGAAGAAGCTTTTTTATTTTTAACATATTTAGTGTTACTGAGACAATTTCTGTAGTGCAATGAAACGCAACATAAAATTAGGGATCTAGGAGTAATAGTTTTTAAATTATGGCTGAATATGTCCATGTATCTTTTGATGTATGTATTGAAAAAAAAGGAAAAAGATTGTACGTTAAAAAAATAATTCCCCTCAGATTTTATGCGTATCTTCTGAGGTACGTATGCATGTAGTACAAAAATATCACCAAAATTCTAGATATCCTGGGAAGAAATCAAATTGGGGGGGGTGACACCATGAGTTACTGCCCCAGGTGACACCAACCCTAGGTACGTCACTGATCATAACTACTAGTAAATACCCATTGCTCTGCGTCAGTATGTTCCCCCAGTAATTTGAAAGGTTAACACAAGGTATTGGTAACTAAAATTCTTGTATTCATTTTGTATTGAACTTGAAACAACTAAAAAGCTAAGACGTACACTGATTGGCCTTGAGCTTTATTGTCATTAGATTGCATAAAGTGGATTTGTATCATAATCCTTGAATGGAGAAAAAATTCTGATATTAAACTTATAAACTTCCATTATATAGTAACAATGTTAATTGTTCGGTTCAATATTTATTGAGATGCCATGAAATTAAATAAGTGTGTGAGTGGTGCGGTTCTTACGTAACCTTTTCATGACTACATTCAATAATCAAGGAGTAAATACCAAAAGTTTTATTAAGTAAAATAAGTAAGTTTTATTTAGCAAAATATTTGTTGCTTTGTAAATGGTGGAAATCTAAATCAGTGTAGCATCTGAAAAAAACAACCTAATGGGAATGTATGGGACAACAAAGCCATATGTAATAGAATAAAAAAAAAGGTCTGGTTCATCTTCCCATATTTCACTTTCCTGAACTCGGTTATCCCGAATGTTGATTAGCCGAATCTTGACTTGGCTGACTTTTCATCTTCCCGGCTATTTATTAGCATGAAAAACAAAGAAAGACAATTCGAGTTACCCATTTCTTTTGTACTTTATTATTTACAAAAACACTGGTTAATTCTTTTTTTCTAAAATTAGTGCAATGTTTACCACTTATGGGGGGGGAAAAGGGTGGCAATCTATTAAATGCAGTATTTATTTACGATAAGATTTAGTATTTACAATATATATCGTGTTTAAGATTTATAGAAAAAAGGATTTGATTGTGTATTTACAATAATGACAGGATTATTTACGTATGTATCTGTTATAGCTAATTTGTTGGCGCTAATGCTTTTATGCACCCCCATATTAAAAAACAAGGGAGATAACTAAAAATCAAAGGGAGGTAAGTGATTTTCATCTTGTGAAAAAGGACTCTTCTATTTCTACCACAGCATCTACTCCACCCAGTTGCTTTTTATATGCTTCCTTATATTCACTGTCTTCTTACAATTATATAGAGGACATCTCCATATAACCATATCGATAGAGCACTTGTAATTTTGTTGGCAACATACGGCTCCATTACATGCTGGTTTTGGGCATTACATTTTCCTAGCCAACAATCCATACTGGCGCATTTGTGGCGAGTCGAAGCGGAGTTGTTCCCCGTGATTAAGGATAGTTCCCTATTTCCACACACGGTCTTGTAACCTTTGCCTCCTCACATAGAAACAGCCAATCAGGGACCAGCAATTAATCATGTGACAGGCATGAGATTTGAATCAGCCTCTTTTTTTTTCAGTCACTGAAATGAACGGATGTGTTTCACAGCGCTGCTGTCTCCCATGAATTCTGCCCATCCCACGTGCACGTTGGACGGGCAGAGTATAAAAACAACCCATAATAAAGTAAGCAAATTCCCTTTTACATACACATTTTTAATATAACTGAACTCTTTCATACACAAAACAAATATACCAGAACAAAGGACTCTTACATATTTACACACATACACACAGACAATGGACTTTTACATATGCACACACGCACACAAACTAAATTTCCATTCTTAAATAAATAAAGATTGTCTTTTCCGCTGTCTCTCATTACTAATTCCTTTTCCTGCCATTGATTGTATCTAAATGGAGTCAATTTCAACCCACCTTTTAAAAACCAGTATTATGCAGAAATCTAATGCATTCAAGCCGGCGTTCCACAAAATCATTCCTCCACAAGAAGGCCGAATTCTCATCAATAGGTCCGGCTTCTTTTCCTCAACAAATTCCGGGCACCGGCAACAAATCTACCATCCATACATCCATCTGATAAGTTCTTCCTGATTATTTAAGAATCTTACTCCAATAATCAAAGATGTGAGAAACTCAAACTCAGTGCGATCAGGAACGAATTGCTGAAGAATTATTTGGTTAGCCATGATAATTTTGGGATAAGACACGCTGAAATTCGATACGAGGAATAGATCGCAGAGATGTGACACTCTGAAATACCACAAGTGGAATGAATTGATTTCGGTTAGCCATGGTACTGAATTCAATATGTGTAAGAATTTAAAATTCAAAACAATATTATGAATTACCTCCCTTGATTTGGAGTTATCTCCCTTGTGTTTTATATGGTTGTGCGTAAATGCATTAGTCACAATTTATTTTGTTTCGCCAAAACACTATGTATTTACTTATTTTTGTAAAAAAAAGTTAGATTTCACTTGATTTTACGTAAACTTTTGATTGTTGTTTTGATTAAATACAATTTGATCAAATTAAAACTAATAATCAAATACAAAAAAGTAAATAGTTTTAACTTTTTTTTACAAAAGTTTGCATCATAAGGACTGATTTGACCAATCACCACTAAAGAAGCCAACATTTTTTAGTTTCGTACTCACACAATATTTCTGTTTACTCGAGTACTAAGCCGGCAAGGCAATAACTGTTTGAGTTTTAGTAAAAAACGATTATTTTATTTTTATTTATTATTTTTTATTAAATCAAGTATTGTAAATCATTTTTATTAATTTTTTACTACTATTTACATTCATCCTAATTTTTAGTTTGTTTAATCACAATCTCAGTAGTGTTATTGTTTTGGTTTTAGTAAAAAAAGGAATTATTTTATTATTTTATTTTTATTTAGACAAAGTATTGTAAATCATTTTTATTGATTTTTAACTACTATTCACCTTCATCATAACTTAACTTAAAATAAAATGATCGTTTTTTACTAAAACAGTCATTGCCGTGCCAGCTTAGTAGAAAAATAAAAGAAATGTCAGCTTCTTTAGTGGTGATCAGTCAAATCAGTCCTTATGATGCAATCCATTTTTGACAGTTAAGTTGTCCAACTTTGCCAAAATATTATTTTTTTTGCACACAAAAATAATATTTTTTATAAAATGATTTGATTATTTGGTTTTAACCCATTTGCTTGATAAATTGCATGCAGCAATGAAACAGACTGTCAATCTGTAGCAAATCCAATAATAAATATAAATTTTATATGCTCTGTTTTATTGATTTATTAATTTATTCACTAAAATATTGAGCACTATGTACTTTCAACATAGTATTTTCAAAAAAAAACACAAAATATATATATATAATATTGTAGACGAATATTTATTGGTTCATTACAACCTGTACAGTTGGTTTCACAAGACTTTGATCTTCAGATGAACAGTCACTGTTGTTTCATTAGTTTCTTATATAGCTATAATTATTAATGGTGAGATTTTTGGGGGCCATCATTGGTTGTTTTGTGTTAGCCAGTCAGGTGCAATTACTTGTCATGGGTGGGCCTTTTGTTCTCAAGTGCTTTTTGATGTATTTCTTTGTGTGGAGTCTATCTGTCTTTGACATTTTTTATTATTGCTGTCTTTACTCTGTCTTCCTCAACAGTATATATATATACAGTACTGCTTGTAAGTATTTGAACAAACAGAAATTTAGCATATATAGCTTTCTTTTGAGAGTAAAAAACAGCAACTTTATGCAAGAAGAACCAAATTCTATTGTAATTAGCACGACAAGGCATGCATTTACTCCAGTTTTATGGTTCTGAATGCTAAATTTATGGAAAATGTTTTTTTAATAGATTTAAATTGTTAAATGAATCAAGCAAAGTATTTTTTTTCTATCCTGCTAAAATCTTGTTCAGAATTGATCAAGGAGATTGAAAAGGCTGACTAACATTGCAATTTGGAAGAGTTTCCAAACTAGTCAGTTAAATAGTTTTCAACTAGACCAATACACATTTTGGAAAGAATGCAATCATAGGCAAGAAACACAGAATGTGTGCTTGTTCTTATGAACTTAATACTTATGAGCAGTACTTGTTATATAAATGATGTTTTCTTTTATATGAAAAGTACTGCTCATCTAATACTATATGAATATTTGTTTTTATGTATGTAACTATGCATGTGTATAACTTAGACTCCCAAATGGTTGCATCCTACAAGCTGCAAATTTGCGTATACAAGTAACTTGACCCAATGATGTACATAAGATAGGTGGCACTGACCACTGGTGACCTCTAAAGGTCAATTTTGGCATTTTCAAATCTAACGGAGACGGCTGCACTATAAGAGGCGCCAAATTTGTGCTCAAGGCTAACTTGACACAGGATGAACATGGGTCATTTTAGGGTCAGGTAAATTTTGGCATTTTCAAAATCTAACGGAGACTGCTGCAACCTACAGGCTGCAAATCTGTGTATTTGTGTGTGGCTATTTTGTGAGGGGCACTACCTAAGCCTAATATAATGGGTCTCACAAACCCAACATCCTGATAAGACCCATTATATCAGGCTTAGATAGCGCCCCTCACAAAATAGCTAAAGACATGGCTAAGATTTTAACTCCCCTCCTAGGTACAATCAGCCCCACACACCTAAATAAATTCAGGGGCTCCTCAATGAACTAAAAAACATCAACATGGAAAATAAGATAATGGCAAGTTTAGATATTAAGTCTGTTTACACGAACATACCAGTCAATAAATGTGTAATTCTCCTTAAAAATCATCTAAAAAAAATCGAAATTAAATCTATCTCTACCTATAGATAAAATCAAAAAGATATGCACACATTGCACAAACCAATGCTTCTTCACTTTCAACCATGAATATTACAAGCAAAGATTCGGCTTACCTATGGGATCTCCTCTCAGTGGGGTACTGGCATGCCTCTTTCTGGAGTTTATAGAATCAGGTCCATTCAACCTAAAACGGCAAAATATTTCTGATACATTGACGATGGCCTATTAATATATCCCCACAAAACAAAACTATCAACAAAATAAAACTAACCATAGAATTTACACACAAAGTAGAAATCAACAAAATGCTAGCTTTTCTCGATATCCTACTACACAGATCCAACTCTAATTTACAACTAAGCGTTTACTGCAAATCCACTAACAAAAATTATAATTAAATTTCTACTCACAAATCAAATGTTTTAAGGGGAGTTGTTTTTTGTTTATCTAAATCACAATGAAAAAATATTTTTTTCTCGAAATTTGGAATACAAACTTATTGTTTTAAGTACTGACAATCTTATTAAAATCCAATAAGTAGTTGATGTGTTACATTTTTTTCTGAGAGCCCTCAGAATCTGTAGCCTCCAATATTTAGATGAGCAAGAAAAATATATTGAGCAAACCTTCAAAACCCTCCACTACGCCTATCCCTTTATACACAATGCTAGGAGAAATGCTTATAAAATCCACAGAACCAGTAAAGAAAAACAACACCGAATGAGATAGGCGCATCACATTACCAACAAGCTCATTAACAATGGAGGTCGGATATAATCTAAAAAATCTGGGTATACATATCACTGCAAGCACTTCCAAAAATATGATCGAGAAACTGCCTGAAGAAACTGCACAAGATTTATGCAATACCTTGTAAGGACTGACACACACAATATATTGGCGAAAACTCTAGAACTCTCAAAAAGAGAATGTACGAATATCAGAGTGCGTTAAAATTAGATGACCACTTAAATGCCCTGATTAATTACAGCAATAAAATGAGCCATAACTTTGATCTGAGAAAATCCCAAATAGTCAAGAAGGAACACAACAAAAATAAATGAAAATGCATTGAATCCGCATTAATTTCGGAAAGCAATACATTAGAATTCTTGATAATCAAATACATCACTGACATCTCTTCCCTACCTCTAAGCCAGACACACACACACACTTGGCTTACCAAAACACAGACATGTATATTGACACCAAAACATAACACCCTAACAGTGACTGAGATAAGGATTTGGGCCAGAATTTATATACACCCATAAAACTATTTATACGCCTACCGCACAAACCACTTAACATAAACCCATGAATTTTCTGTGTGCATGGGAGAGAGCCACAGTCATGTTTTTAGCAAATTCATTTTTGAAAATCACCCCACAAATTATGTTTTTAGGCGGAGTATCGATTTACAATAAAAATTCATCTTGAAATGAACACATTTTTCGTGCTCGACTTCTTTCAACTGGTGTTGACTGCTGGTTTTTTCAGCCAGAGTCAAGGAGTGAGTAGTTATTTTGTATCATTTTTAGAGAAGTTTGGGAGATTAAGAGGGAGAAGAGTGGTTAATTTAGAGAGGAGCTAAGAGAAAGATTCTTTTCCGATATCGTAAATAAAAACATTTTATATTTTACAAAAACCACAAAACATAACACATGAAAATTTATGCGTGCACAATGTGACCATGAGAAAGATTTTCAGCAAATTAGTTTTTGAAAATCACCCCTCAAAATATGATTTTTTTTTTTTTGGGGGGGGGGGGGTCGATTTACAATGTTGCATCAGCTTTTATGTTTATTTTCTGCAGCTGAAGCGCTATTTGTAATATTCACAACATAACACTTATTACTGGCATTAAAGTGTTTTTAATTAAGAGTTTTTAATGGAAAAAAAGGCAATTAGAAACGCATGATTTAAGAAATAAAAAGATGTATTAAATTAATGAATTAGAATGAAACAAATCTTATTACTTTTTTTTTATGGGAGCTTTATCAGAAGACAGGACAAGAGATGGACAAAACAAATCCCTCACAAAATTACACTGGTGTTACAGGAAATGTATATATAAAAAATAATTTCAGCTGTTCAAACAGAAATTGCCAATTTATGCTGCTTATCTATAGGATTACTTTTTTTTTACAGCAATTTATAACTGCCTGTTAGGGCGGGTATTTCAGCTAGTCTTTATTATAATTTACTAAATGTCCGTCCATATGTACTCGCCTATCGCAAAAACCGCACAATATAAACCCATGACATTGTCTGTGCGTACCGATGTGACTCAAGGTAAGGTTTTTAGCAAATCAGTTTTTGAAAATCACCCCCCCAATATATGTTTTATGGGGATGTTCGAATTACAATGTTAATTCATCCTGAAATGGACACATATTTTGTGCACGTATAAAGTGACGTGTTTATGACATTTTTTAACACCCCCTCCCAAATTTTTTTGACACTTACCAAAATTCTTTTGAACATCCACTCAAATTTTTCCGACCCCACTCAAAATATTATTTTGTACTCCCCCCCCCAATTTTCTTTTTAAAGTAGGGTTAAACAAAATTCTTCTCTCCCCCCTCCACAAAATTTTATTTTTCCTCCCCTCCCACAAAATCTTTTGACCTCAACAAAAAAAAAATCTTTAAATAGTGTGATTAATTCTTTTTTAAAATTTTTTTTATTATTACGGAATTTATATATACTAGCTGAATATCACGCCCGTTAGGTCGGGTAATCAACTAGTAGTTTTAAATTTTAATTTTTGAATATTTCAAATACAACCTGAAAGTAAAAAAAAAAGTTGCCTGAAAAAAACAAACTTTTTCGCGTGTGCGTTTCTGAAAGGATTTTGCCCAGCTTTTCTACCCACAATGCAATTCTTTGATTATTCTTGCCAATGGCTTACGTGTGTAAAAATCGCTTCTATTCTACTTATATCTGTTTCTGGGCTTTGATTTAAGGTAAGGTTCTCTTTTTTTCAAATCCTGCCTTCTCTTTTATACACATCAATCTAAAATGTACCACTTTCTGACTTTGAAAAACCGTCAGAATAAGCCATAGATGTCTTTTTCTTAACACCAAACATCTTTTTCGATATTGAACGGCTACTACTACTCGAGATAGAGATTTAAAATTTCCAACTCGTCTTTAAGCTTTCTTCGCTGGCTATTTTAATTATTTTTTAAAACCTTATTTTTAAAAACATTTGACTATATGAGACAAATAAAGAATGTTAGATTCACTTTTAAAAATGTTTCTATCTAGTGGTTGACTTCTGTGTGTCCTGTCCTCTTTTTTGCCAGTCTGTAGGGAAAATTCTGTTTATTAAGATTTAAGTTGAATATTCGATAAAAAAATAGAAAACATTTTTTTTAGCAAGTATTTGTTTGTGCTTTCAATCCATAATACCTTACGTACCGTTGTAAATTTGTCCGTTTTGAGAAAATCTTTTTTTTTTTATTTTTAGATTTTACGAGGATGGGTTCTGTTTACAATGCGAAACTGGGCACTACTTTCCGTCATTTTTACGAAGCAAGGTCTCTAAAGTAAACGGGAGTTTACAAACCGCATACTTCGAAACCGTACTTCCGTGAAAATGGCGGAATGTACGTGTCCAGTTTTCCATTAGTTACATATTAGAACCCACCCTCGTAAAATCTTTAAAAAAAATATATTTTTTCTCAAAACTGACAAAGGTACGTAGTAAGTATTATGGATTGAAAAAATGTTGTTTTTTGGGGGTTTTTTTATCGAATATTCAACTTAATTAAATCTTAAACGACCAGAAAAAAAAAAAAGAAAAAGCATAAATTACTGAAAAGTTTTCTATTTTTTTTTTATCGATTATTCAACTTAAGTCTTAAAGATTCTTTGTCTGAAAGTTGGCTATTGTTACCTTTCCCGTTTTAAGAAAGTGTAAAATTATAATTATGTAAAGTAGTCTCTGGAACCTTCAATTGATTTAAACTTTAAAATTACTGAATTTTATACCTTTTTACCTATCTATAACTAACTACCTTTTTAGGTAAATATTTACCTCGTGAAGAAAACCCGGGAATTTTTTTTCAAGTATTTATTTAGGTTTCTAATTTGATTTAAATTTTTTAACAATTTTTTTTTTTTTTTTTTGTGGACCCAGAAATAGCAGATAAAAATGAAGTAAAAAAATTCTTTTTTCATTCTACTTTGAAATTTTCTTAACACTACAGTAAAAATTTTTTTTTTTTTTTTTTTTTTTAAATTTGTATAATTCTATTTTAGTTTCCTGAAAAAATAACGTTTTGGTCATTTTAGTTGAAAAATTAAAATAGATTTTTAAAATTGAGAATAAAGAGCGATGTTGAAAAACGTCGGAAAATTCTTAATTATTTAAAATAAAAATATTTAAAGATTTAAATTTTACTTATGATTTTAATATAAGAAAAAGCTGCCTTTCTTCTTTTTAATGTCAAAGTTGAATAAATGTCGCATTATTCTAAGTAAATTAATTAAATATAAACTTTCCTGTGAAAAAAAAATTAAATGAATTTTGTGAAAGGTACTATTTTTATTTTTTACCGAAATTCTCAATTCGTTTCTCTATTAAATAATTTTACTTTCCTATTCACTTTTATAAAAATCACTTTAATGATTTGACACTTTTTTTTTTAAATACATATACTCATTATTCTATCTCTTTTTAAATCCCTCAATAATATGGCTCCACAATACTTATGCAACGTGTTCACCAACATTTCAAAGTGCACCTCTGAAATACATACACTGATTTAAGGTTACCTTTTAAAAAAAGCTGCATTTTGGCCAAAGTTGCTTTTCAGTACAATGTAGAGAAGTTGGTCCCGATTGTAAAGCTTCGCACACTCTGTTAAAAACGACGCACAAATAATAAAAACAATTTAATTTAATCAAAGGAATAACAATATAATTATGTATTTAATTTATCTTTTTCTTTCATGAATTCTCTTTTATGCGCCGTTTTTTAACGTTGAGGGTGTGAAACTTAATAAAATTGTGCCTGCTTTTCTTTTAGGGGAATGGAATGAGCTCTCAGCTAGCTGAGTGTGAGCAAGCCCCCTCTTTATTTTTATGTAATTAAATAGCTCTTTAGGATGGTTTTAGGATTTTAGATTGTAATTTATTTCTTAAATACAGTCAACATTTAAACTTTTTAACAAGCAAAACACCGAGATTTTAAAGAATTACAACACGCCAACTTATTGGATTTTAATAAGATTGTCAGTACTTATTTTTTTTTTTTTTTTTTTAAATAACAAGTTTGTATTCCAAATTTCTGGAAGAAAATATTTTTTTCATTGTGATTTAAAAAAGAAATCTCCCCTTAAAACATTTGATTTATTTTATGTATTAGGTGAGGATCAGGCCGATTTCTTATGATGTTCCGGTTAAAGAGGAGACAACACAGTAATAGTCGTTGTTGGTGTTAGCAGGAGTCTGATTGTTGACAGATTTATCTTTAGCGATAAGTCACAGGCGCTGACAGATACACCCCCCCCCAAAAAAAAACGTGGAAAAAAAGGTATTTATCTTGTTTTTGCGAAGAAAATCGTAATTCTTTTAAGTATTGTTCAGTAATGATGAAACTAAGTATTTCTAAAT
>VCCN01001960.1:36242-46599 GCA_006491835.1 Architeuthis dux
CTGATTTTGCTCTAACATTGGTCACAGGTTCTTTTGGGTCTGTAATGAAATCCTGTAAGATTTTAGCTCCATATCTTTACTCATTCAGTCTAAGAACAAGGACTACTTTGAAAATTTGTTCTCAGTGTCAAATTTTCATGTAGATGTTGAAAATGTTATCAGCCTAGCTCTAGAAAATATCATTTTTTCAGAAAATCTTTTACAAAATTTCATTGGTATTTCTGGGAAGCCATTTTTAAGTAAGCATAAATCAGGACGTGGCCTGCCTCATGATCCTTGTCTTGCATTTAATGTCACAATCTGGATCTTTCTAGCTTTTCTAGATCCTGAGATATTATAACATCTCAAAAATGGCCTGAATTAAAAAAGGCAAAACTGAACATGTGGGTCAAGCTGCATCATTTTCTAACAAAAAACACTGAAAAGAGCAATGTTCAAAAATACTTTGGCATAGTTTTTCAATTTGGTGTCTTCATTCCTTTATGTTCTCTAGTGTATCAAAATTTTGTTTAATGACATCGCAAATTTTGAATTTTATTTATTTGCAATCCTGCATAGTCCATGGTGGTTTGTAAGCCACCGCCAGTTTCTTTTATTCATAACAAAAATGCATACTTAGTTTTGATTTGCAGAAATGGTTTTTGGCATCCCCATTGCTTAAAAGCCATGCCTGTTGGCTGTGCAGCAACAATTTTTTGTATATTGCGAGTAAAACTGTCTCTTTGGCCCATGAGCATGTATAAAGGTTATTCGACATAATGATGCTGGGAAAAAGAAATTTATTTAATACCTTAACATGTTTCGACTTATTAGATCGTTTTCAAAAGGAAAATCAGAGACTAAAGTTTAGTTACAACTCTGGTCGATACAACATGAAAACTCGCTCTCTGATTTTCCTTTTGAAAACGACCTAATAAGTCGAAATATGTTGAGGTATTAAGTAAATTTCTTGCAAATTATTCTGTCTTCACATTGTCTTTTTCCCAGCATCATAAAAATATATGCATCTTTTCTTCAAACTTCACAAATGTTTCCAATCCACCAGAAACTCTCAAAAACACATTGGCCTGATTGCACTTTCAACTCTTTTATCAAAGTTACTGTAAATCCTAATATTTGCTACAAAAGAACTTGTCTTGTGAAATTCTGCCAAATTGAATCTGTTCATTATTTATGGAAACAAAATGATAATTTTTCTCCAGTTCTAGCAGCTTTATGTCCTTGCTGGAATTTCATTTCCTGTGCTTACCTCTCAGCTTGTATCTCCTCTGATGATGCACTTCATCTTGGCAGAATTCAAAGATGTCATAATTTGATCAGTTATTGGTCTCTGCCAATCTCTTTACTGAACCACCTACCCCATCGCAAGCTAATTTTCCATGACCAGTAGAAAACAAATTCCATTCAGCTATTGTCCCATCAAAATCTTCCTTGTGATAACAAAGATTCTGGAAATTTGAGTAGTTTTTGTATTGGCCCATCGAAGAGACTGTCACTGATGGCATTTTGGGATTCTACACCCTTTAAAACCTTGATACACCAATTTCTATTCAAATATCTCCAATATTGTATTGTTACGCAGTTAATTGGGGCACATTTTAGAAGACACGTAAAATGGGGGGGGGTGCAGCAGCATAGATTCTTTTTTTTTTTAATTTGGTGAGTATTGTTCTTAGTCAACTCCAGGTTTGGACTGGAGTTTGACAATTATTTATTTCCTCAACATTTTAATGGTGTTTTTATTATGCTAACAAACTAAACAAACATTTTGATTTTGGGACCATTTACATTTCCTTCGGGATGCTAGTGAAAAAAGTTAGTCTGGAGCCGTGCGACAAAGACGTCTCTGGTCAGCTGTAATTTTACAGGAAGATTCAAGTACAAACATCAGTTGACCTTACTTTGTTTACAGATAACTAGAAAGCCCTCAGAGCACATACCTCTGCCAACACCATTGTCAATGAAAATCAATTCACAAATAGTTATGATGCAGGGAGGTAATTAAAAGAATTCAGGTGAAAAAAAGCAAAGGCTATATTACTAATGTCTTCAGTTATGTTGTCACCAGCTGTAGGTATCTCGCAAGCTTATTGTACTAACTGAATGCTGTGGTATAAACACATCCTGGTAAAAGTAAGACCTTGTGTAATTCTCATTCATAGAGTTGCCCAAAACAACACCATAAAAGTATTGTTGGAACCATCCATGAAAATATGATTGCCTAATGTCCGGCCGTAATAATGGATTGATTCAGTATTTCTGCAATCAGGGGTCTAGTCCAGTGATTCCCCTTACCTTTTTTAATTGTAGAAAAATATAAATTAATTTGTGGAAAACATTCAATAAGAAAACCTTTCTAAAAATCTAATTTGAAGACTGTTTGCTAACTTTATGTAAACTAGAAAAATTCTAAAGATTTTGTCACTCTTAGCTTTCTTTATATTTTTAAGATATTCAAAACACATGAATAAAATAAACATTTCAGAAATGAGTTAAAATATGCTTTTTGCTCATGATACACAAGGGAGAATATGATGGAAATGATCAAAAACATGAGGAAATTTAGTCACGGGTGAATGAAATTTTGTAATAAAGACTTGAAGGTGAATGACACTGAAATATAAGAAGCACTGCTCTAGTCCATTTTAACAACTAATTAGGTGAAGGAAAGCAAATAGCTTTTTTAAATCTTGTGTGCTCTAAGTAGAAAAAGAGTAGTAATAAATTCTCATTAGAGATGGCATAGCACATTATACAATATTTCAAGGCAAAGGCCATGGCCTACCAAGATTCTACTGCAAAAAAGTAATCAAAAATGTTTGAAATGCATAATACATCACAAGTATTATCAACATTAAAACTTCTGATCTCTTATGACCATCTGTCTAAAAATGCAAATAGAACTCTTGTTAACTGAACTAGTGCATCTATGGTCTGATTTTCAAATCATTGGTTTCTATTCAAAAATGACTTTATATCCTATAATGAAAATTTTATCTGCATGAAAAAAAATATACAAAAACTTATTTGACAATTTTTTGGTGATTTATGATTATTACCGTATTTGATGAGTTATAAGACCCCTTATTTTACTGAATTCTTCTCATTTATCACCCAGATTTTAAAAAATATTTTATTTCTCCAAGTTCTTGCTAATGTGGGGCTGGACAGCGATGGTTATGTTTACCTTTTGAGAAAATAAAAGGGAAGGCTTTTTGGCCTCCTTCAAGTTGCAATGAGATTTTTTTTTTTTAAATTTACGTCTTGAGAAATGTATAAATATAATTACGAAAAACTAATTTTAATACATTGATGTTCTTGGTACAAACTTAAATATACAATTTAAATTTGTACCAAGAATATCAATGTTAGATCTTGATTATCCGAACAAGATGGGCAGGAGGTATTTTGTTTGGATAACTGATCCGATCATAAAAAAAGAAAGTTATACTGAACACTATTAATGGAACCTTGAAATCTTGTTTGGATAATCTGAAATTCGTATAACCGAGGTTTGACTGTATATCCAAGATATTCTTCACTCTTATTTTAAAAGAACTAACTCTTTTTTTCTTCCTCTCTCTTTTAGGTGTGACAATGGCCACAACATCTCAAGCAGAAAATGTTTTGGGTCTCAGTAACAAAGATCTAAGTTTGATTCGTCATTCCTTGGAGGCTGGAGGAAAGCTAATTCATCAGGTTATTAATGGTCTCAAACACGGAACTTCTGAAGTACAACAGTTGATCCTTCAGCAGTCGGATGTCATTCTTGAATGTCGAGTGTGTCGTAATTTGTTCAGATCGTTGCCTAACTACTTGGACCACAAACGTATCTACTGCCAGGACCTCTTCCCGAATGCAGGTGTCTCGTTGTTGGCCAGCCCCTTCGCCGATGAAGTGCCCATCATTTATCCAGAACCACCAGACGATGCAAAAGAATTCGTCGAAATGTCGGACCTAATTTCCAAATACAACAAAAGAAATCATTTGGAACCACGTGCAGCAGCAACCCCCCCAAAAGATAAATCCCATGTCCGAAATATTAGAGAAAGTATTGGTCGTGCCCTGGAACAGTCATGTCAGAGAAGGGAGCCACATCCTCTTTACCTTAGGCCAATAAAAGAAACTAGTGTTGCTATGCAGTTAGTACCACTGACCACTAATAATAATGCTAGTAAGAACAGAAATCGAGTGGTACTTGCAGGGGGTCAGGAAACAGATCTTAATAATGAGAAAGGAAAGAAATCATGTACTACAACTGAACACATAAATCTTGGTCACACATTGATTAAAATGGCCAACTTTCCTAAGCTTCTTTGCCTCAAGTGTAACCAGACCTATAGTAGTAAAAAGAGGCTGATTTATCACATCAAAAAGTTTCACATAAAGAAGTATCTGAATTGTAAGGAGCATGGATCAAGCGACAAATGTGAGACAAGTTGTGACATGGGGAACCAAATTAGCAATGCCAAATCAGGTAGGAGTAAAGTATCAAAACAAAAGAAGAAGAATGACTTCGATGGGTTTTCCACCAAAAGCGGAAAACCTTCCTTGAAGAAGTTTTCCTACTTAGCCAAAAAGTCCAACATGGTCAAATACTCTGACATGAAAAACGGATGGTGCCACATCTGCAATCACTCCTATTCTGGCAAACGTGGCCTTGTTTTCCACATGTTCCGAATGCACAGTGGAAGCCGAAAGATATACCCTTGCCTTTTTTGCAAAGTCAAGTTTCCTTCCTTTGCTTCAGCATTAAGACACATACATACCCTCCACAAGTCCAAGAAAAAGAACATGAAACACCTAGTGAAAAAGCTGAAAGCGAACGGGTACGTCGAGAACCAGAAACTGCAAACTATGCTTGAACCAGAGGTTAAAGTTGAAAAATGTGATTCCAAAATGAAAGCGTTGGTTCAGGGCAACAAGGTTACATCGTTGCTTAAGCCTAGAGGACCACCTTCGGCTCCAGCTGAGGTTGACACGAACTCACTGACTTCCCAACAGAAATATACGTTCAAATGTCAAAAATGCTTTCAGTTATTCTCTGGACTCCGTGGCCTACGCCATCACATCACCCGAAAGCACCCTGTTACACAAAAGAGCGACCACCAATATACCTGCCACATTTGCTTTATGGCATTTTTTACAAATTTCAGTCTCAACAGGCATTATCGGTTAAAGCACAATATTCAAGAAAATGTTCAGGAAACCATATCAAATAGTGAAAGACAAGCAGAAGTTGCACATAACCAAGAGAAAACGGACAACATTCCACGGAAGGGAACATCAGATAAAAACTGCTTATTTTACAACAATAGAAAATATCGAATTCCCCTAAAGTATTACAAAACCGTTAGCAAATACGCACATTTTCCGTCGCTCTGCTTAAAGTGCAAGCAAAAATTTGAAAGCGTCCGTGACTTGATTTGGCACATCATCAAAGTACACTGTACTTATAAAAATGCGTTTTCTTGCCAGTTTTGCCATTTGAGTTTCATCTCTTCAGCGTCAATCCTGCGCCACACCAAAGTCCAGCACAGTTGTAGTGACAAAGAAATTGCAGACCTCAACAGAAAGCTCCAAGTTTGGGAGCAACAAAACAAAAGTTATGACTTAAAAATAAGTAAACCAGTAAATAACATTTCTGACTCTGCAGATGACTTGGTACCTTTCCAAAAAACAATTTCAATTCATGACATCACAGATTTCAAAACTGCAAAGTGTTTTGAATGCATCCGAAATTTTTCTGGGTTGCAAGGATTAATGACCCATATAGGCAAGATACACACAACTCTTTCCAGCCATAAGCACGAATGCTTCCAATGTAGTGAATGTTTTGGGTCTGTTTTTGCAATCATAAAACACATGGAGAACATTCACAATGTGTTTTTCAAACAAATGCCGCCCCAACAAAATAAGGTGTTAGAGATTGGTGCATCTGCAGGGCCGTCTTCTCTCGATGACGGACAACAGGAAGAAAATGAAATGGATAAAAGGCGTGATCCTTTCAAGCTTGGGAAAACCCATGGAGAAGATGCCCAAAGCTCTCAACTGGTGATACAGTGTGCAGATTTCCTTAAATCACAATGTCTAAGATGCAAAGATATATTTGCTGGAAATCGAAGCCTCATTGCACATATCTACAAGACTCATGCAGATGAGGGCCAAACCTATTCTTGTTACATATGTTTGAAAAGTTTTGGGTCCTATGCCCTTGCATCTCAGCACACTCGAAACAGCCACATTTACAAAGGGAATGCCATGATGTATGTGAGAGTCAATAGTAGTGGAGAAGCATCAGAAGTGGAGAAATAACAACTCTAAAAGGATTGTCTATACTTGTTGCCCTTGGGTCTTTCTCTGAAAATATTTTAATTGAATAAACAATCTGCTGGATGACTTAAGTTACAATGAAGTCAACTTTTTCTTTAAATAGCTTTTTATAATCGGATCAGATGTAGAATCCAGACCCCAACATTGACTTAAGTCAAAAGCGCAAATTTTCAGATTAGATTAAATTTTGATTACAGGGTAATCAGAACCAGGATGAAATATAGAATTCAGACCCCTTTAACAACATAAAAGAATATTGTGAAGAAATAGTATCACAAAATTTGAAAAACATATCAATTAAATTTTGATTACAGTGAAATTTGGGGTCCGGATCCTATATTTAATTCTCACCATCTTCCATTCTTTGATGTTATTAACACGTGTTGGTCAGGTGTATAATAAAAAAAAAAAAATTAGGCAAACCGTTACAATTTTTCTTCACCCGGCGGAAGATAGAAATTGTGGTCATTAATACCAACCAGAGAAATCCATTTTTCAGCAGCACTAGGTACACAAAGCGTAAACATACTTTCGGAGATTCCAAATTATACATGCTTCGCCTGGAGTAGAGGAAAAAACAGGTTTGCCGGTTTTCTTGAATTATACACCTGACAAGGGCTGAAGAATGGATCGGCCAAAAGTTGGAATGTTAATGACTCTTCTCAAAGTTATAGACAATTATATTTTCAAGACAGTCTATAATTGCAATAAAGTGTCTATATTTGAGATAAGGCATCCGGAAGTTTCTTGTTTGTTTTACTGATTGATACAAGACATAAATGTATTTTTAGATTCGCTAGCATTGATTGACATACCAAAATGTTGTTACGTCCCTTGCTCAGTGTTGCCAATTTAGATATCAGAAATTGCTCTTTAGATGATTTTTAATAAAATGTTGATATGTAATTTCTGCAAGAACCGATCATCACTACTAATTTGCTTTGTTCATTTGGACCAGTCAGCTGTGCTACCAAATGTTTTTTGTTTTTTTTTAATTAAAATTTACTTTTTTAAAACCTTTTGTGTATTAAAACAAAATTAAGTTGTTTGATTATTGGGTCCAGAATCCAGGTGTTTTTTTTTTTGGGGGGGGGGGGACTCAATCTTAGATGTAAGCTTGAAAATAAAGTTGGCAACACTGCCCTTGCTAGATCTTCACACAGGAAAATAACTAACACATCTAGGGTCTGAGGGAGTTGGATCGCTTCGAAGCCTTTTGGCTAAGATCAAAGTGTAGTATCTGGCCTCGAAGTTGCACAGGGCTGGGAGGCGATCACCTGTAGCTCGTTGCTTTGTGACTAAAAGAAATGTTTTTGGTTCCTTGGTCACCGTGATTGTAAAGATGCAAGTTGTAAGCACAATCCATCCAACTTAAATCATAGAATTGTAAAACAAAACGCTGTTTCTTACACAAAAGATTTATTTACAAGTTTAACTGTTTATATGCAGATGTCAGCTCTTCATTTCTTCTGGTCGGTAAATTCTAATGTGGATAGCCGAATTACTTCGGGTTAAAGTCTCATATTCCAGCTCATCATTTTCTGGTTCAAGATCGTCTGTAAGGGTCACAGTTGAGGTATTTACAGAGAGCTCAACCGAGCCAAATCCGTTGGCCTTGAGCTGAAGAGCCAAATTAAGTGCACGGTTGATGGCGGCTCCAAGAGCATGAATGAACACTTCATTGCCATTGTCCAAGATTTTTTGGCAACGAACAAGCTGTGCCTTGAAGTTTGTTTTCTTACTGACGTAAACATCATTGGGTCTTTTTGGTAAAGTTTGTGGCAGTCGTTTCTTTAGGGTGTACTCTTCTGTGTCTATCAATTCTTTCAGCATCTTTTGGTGAGCCGCTGCCGCCTCCTTGGGAAACTCGGGTGTTGCCATTGTGGTTTGCTTTAGGAGATTTTCAGGGTAAATGTGCAAGACTGAAAAAAAAAAAAAAATGAACATTTAAATGGAAATTATCAATCACAGCCAGCCATATATGCTGGGTTGGGGTTGATCAATTAAAAAGTTGGGCTATGATCACTAAAAAAATGTCTGAAGTTTAAAAAAACTAGTGGCCAATTTAGCATAAGATTACATTGAAAATTGCCCCCCCCCCACTTTGGAGGGGAATTTTCAAAAAACAGCATTTTCCCTACTCGTTGAGGGGAGTGTGTACAATGTTTCAAGTTTCTATGAACAGTTGGGGCTGGGCAAAGTCCGGATACATATAGATGTGTGAACACATGAATAACCTAAACCTTTGGCAGCAGTGATTAATAACTCTAGAACTATTAACCCTTTCCAGACAGATACTGGTAGTGTGCTTTGAAATAAGTGATATATATTCATGAAATTCGATCACATATGGTAGAGAGGGGTTACCCTGTGTAGATAGCTTACAAATTCAATTTGGGTAAAATTTAGAAATAAATTCCGACTGGAAAGGGTAAAGTCATTTTACAGAAGACATGATTCAAGAATGCATAGTTTTGATTAAAACAGGCTAGAAAATAATTTCCCTTCCTTTTAGAACATTTATGCTACTAAACCCAGACAACTACAATATGCGTGTTGTCTGCGCAGTTTTAGGACTGAATTTGCATTACTACAGGCATAAGGAGTTTAATGACACATAAGTGGGATCCAAAGATTTAAGACAAAGTTTATTCCCCTTGAATAGATGAAAATAATCCCTTACTTAAAAATGGTTTCTGATCGCACAAAACAAGGTTAGAATACAAAGAAAGATCAAAGTGCGTATCAAGTTAAAAAAAAACGTCATGTTATCGCAAATAAATTTCCTTTTATTTAAGACTATTTCAAAGACAACTTTTTAAAAAAAATATTACATAGCTGAAGTTTTTGTTTGAACAGTCTAGCTAGTAAATGTAACTAGCAACAATGTAGTATTAAAATAAACTAATAAAATAAAATTGTATCAAATCATTATTTAATTGTTTTGTAGGTACTAAAACAATTTTAGGGTGATCGCAAAACTGCGCAACGTTGTCGGTTATGATTTTTATTTTGAAATCATGTTTACACCATGAATTTACTTAGTTTTGTCTTTGAACCCCACTATTGTACGTGTACCCAGTTTAATTAATGTGGTATAATTAAAATAAATGTTTGAAAATTAAAATTTTAACTCCAAGATTTTATTCACAATGAAAGCAAGTATTATCACCTTTTAAAATTCTTCAAAGTCTGGGGTGACTTATTTGGCGAGTATAGGCCTAAACCAGAATTTTGAGCAAAAAATCTTAAGGTTGACATATGCAGCAATTTACAGTAAATAAAATATTAGTCTGTTTCTTGTCCTGTGAATCGTAAATGAATATCTAGTCAACCAAATACATAAAACGGTTTGATGGTTTCACAGGAAAGATAAACAATGTCCACATACTTTATTTATTAGTCTTGGAGTATTCTTTCAGAACCGGGATCAGCAACCTTGTCACCTCTGCGGGCCAGATAAATGCCATAAAAAGCTTGAAATGTGGGATTTATCCATTTAAAATCCATCTTATTATACTTTGCCGCAAATTAATGAATAATGCATACTAGAATAACCAAGAATATCACCAATTAGTCATAATTCAATCATGGCATCTTTTAAATCTATTAAAAAGACACCTATGTATTTGTATCGGCTAAATTCTTTGTAAGTGTTAGTAATATTGTCTAGAATCTTTGAAACATAAAAAGTAAGCAAAGTATCCCAATACAGAGAAACCCGATGAAAAGGGGAAGTATTTTGTTTGGATAACGGATCTGTTCATAAAAAAGGAAATCATACTGAACATAATTACGGGACCTTGAAATCTTGTTAGGATAATCAAGGTTTATCTGTATTAGCTCACGAGCCATTCAAAATCCTTTTAATGGGTCAGATTCCCTACCCCTATTTTAGAAGATTCCCCCAGGAACATAAGCTTCTAATCTAAAAATTGGGAGTTCAACTAAAAGAAACATTAACCTTGTTCAAATTATTGCATATATAAATAATATTTTCTATAGTTTTGAGAAGGGTCATTAA
>VCCN01001960.1:68273-83221 GCA_006491835.1 Architeuthis dux
TTTTTTCTATGACTTTTTTTCCTACAACCAAATTACTTTTTAATGTTTTAAAAAAAATTAATTTTCCACAAAACTGACAAAAATATTTTTTCTAATCTTTTAGCCATTTTGGTCAAAACGAATCTTTTATGTTTTAAACTTCTCAGTTTGCACCGTTTTTCTCCAATAAGCCAGTACAAAACAACCAGCAGCGGTGGGATTCGAACACACACTGCCGGAAATACAGGTGCCTTTAACAAACGCCTTAGACTGCTCGGCCAAGCTAATAGGAGGGCGTGTAAATATATTTAATTTATATATACTGATTTAGAAATTGGAACTTTCTATATAGACTATTAGGTTAGATTGATTGATTTTGTTTAGCAGCATATCAACCCTTCATGGGTCATTTAATGACGAAATCAGTCTTGCAACTTTAGTTATTTTTTTTAACTAGAGTCTTGTGACTGGTTGGGGAGGTCCTACCCCTCTGCAGGGTATGCAGTCAGCGTATTCTAGGCCCCTACCGACAAGGCCGCATTAGGTTAGAAATAATAGGATTATTTATTTAAAAGGTAAACAATGTATTTCTGTATGGACTTATTTATTTCTTCTTCTTTTTTTTTTTTTTTTTTTTTTTTTTTTTTTTTTTTTTTTTTGACAAAACTTTGGTTGTAAAAATTAGCAGACTAAAATTAATTCACATCACGTTCACTGGGGGCAAGTAATTTCCAGGAGGGGCCCCTTAGTGATGAGCCTGCTCGAGACGTTACTCAATTCAGTTGACCAAAAGAACTAGTCAGGTAGCTTAGGGTAAAAATGTGGACACACCGTACAAAAGCACCAAATTTCTTCAACATATTATTCATGACCTTAGTGTACCATTTTTGGTAGGACCCACTTCCTCCAGATACATTATGGCGGTCATCTTGAATTTTAAATTTAAATTTAATTATCTGAAACCTATATCACCAATATTTCGGCTTGTAAACCACTTAGAATCGTAATATTTGTGTCTAAACATATTTTCAGGGCCAAGGAATACAAATGCACTCTTTAGAAAAGTAATAGAAGTATATTTGGACAAAATTAAAAATATGTTATTTAAATATGTTATGTATTACTATGGTTAAGCATAATTTACTAATGTTTTCGTATTAGATGGATTAGTCCCTTTGCATGATGTGTCAGGAAAGCACCCCAGAGGCTTTGAAATGTCTACTTAATGCAAAAGGAAGTGGGGATAAGTCAGAACCATACAATGCTTTCCTGAAAAGTGTTAGGGTTTTCCGAAACCTTGGCAAATTACCAATTGAACTTAACCACTTAGGATGGTAATATTTGTGTCTAAACATTTTTTTCATGGTCAAGGAATAAAAACATAATCTTTAGAAAAGAGTAGAAGAGTTTTTTATTGGCAGAAAGACAATATGCAACATAAATTATGAAAAAGTATACAACATTCTGTGAATAATGTTAATACATATTTGTAACAAATCACTACTTGCACTCAGATTGTCAATTATAAATTTATTAGTATATCTGATGTTATTATTACACACTATTGCATATAATATTTATGTTCGCCTTACTTCTCACATTGGCTACCACATAGCTCGGTACACCGCCAATTAGCTGTTTTGCATGTACACCTTACACCACAGCCACTTAGACTCTTACAGCTACATATGACTAGTTCATTACAGGCTTTTGAGACTAAAGGTAGCTTACCCCATACAGGAACCCATGATATGCTGGCCTCCTCAAGATTCCAGCCCCGCCCTTCTGGAGCAGGCCTGTGTTACTAACTTCATTCACTGCTACACCATATGCCAGGCTGATAAGCAGTTCGCTTGGAGTGCTGCAGTAGTGCATCCTGGGTTGGAGAAAGTGCCTCCATCATTTTTCCCATTCATGCAAAATAGCTCCTTCCTGGCTTCATTGACATATTCTTATTGTACAGGACAACAGTGAAGTGCTCCAGCAGTTGGAAATGGTGAGAATCAGTGTTTAACTCTGTGTAGGGATGCCATGTAGGTAAAGGCACGTGTCACATGTTGGTACTCCATGTCTCCCATGCAGATGGTTTCCCCCCTTCCAAAGAATACACAGTATTACATCTGAAGTTCTGCCTGTACCAAAGTCAACCGGAAATGTTCAAATCTTTGTTCATAGTTTTCAGGTGATGAAACTTGCCAATGAGAATCACCACCACGTCTGTGTCAACAGTGCGCACCAGACAGTTGGTGCATCTATTCAGTAGAGCATCCTGTAAGTGGACCAGCAGCCTTATGTCTGCTTCCCTGTGATCACATGGTCCCATAGATATACCGGTTCCTTGAAGAATAGATGTAGTTCCAGAGGTAATGATGACTTCCTTATCTTCTGGGAAGTCAACAGTTGCGATCTTGTTTGAAAGGAATGCAAAAAGTCCTTCTCTATTGGTTGAGTCACGTGGGAAGTCAGCCCACTTTCCAGGTAGCTTGTTCTTACCTGCAACTTTTCCTCGTTTTTCTCTTGTGGATTCTTTGATACTACTTGGGATGTATATGTCCTGTACAATATCAACTCCTTAGAGGTTTTTAATTGCTTCATGATATGTGAAATAAAGACCCGATCAACATACTCTTCAAATGTCGCAACATTGTTTGTAGGGAGCAAGTACACTACTGCAGCACAATCAAGAAGCTTCACGTCAACTGAATCAGAAGGTTCATCCAGAGTATCCTTGGCCAGAATACTTAGCAAGTCAGATTTCTTTCCTGTGCCCAGTTTTATACCATTAGAGAGTGAAGGTGGGAAAGGATGATTCTCATGGCTGAAGAATATATTCATGTGACTTTCCCTTGTGTTACATCACAATGTACAGGTGAGAGAACAGAGCAACATCACTCTTGGATAGGCATATTTTTCCAGCTTGTTTTGTCTTAACTTTTGTAACTGCATGGCTGACGAGAGGAAGAGCATTCTTCTTGATTGGATCATGAATAGAGTGTGTACAACCAATTACTACGTGTTTGTAGTACTTGTCAAACTGGTCCTTTCCTAGACTATGCACTGTTCGCACTGTTCGCACTGTTCGCACCACAGACACATCCAATATATTATGTGTGTCTAGAGCGAGTAACTCATCACTGTTGTCTAGGAAAGGGTTTCCAATCTCATTAATGACTTAAACCAGACTCGCAGCCTGCTCCCTGAAACTTCTCTGCGTAGATAACCCCTCTTCATGATGATAACAATAAGACTCTTTTTCTTTTTTAGGTAGTCCTCTTCAAACTCATTCAGTAACCTTGCTGATGATACAAAACCTGCTTATGTCAGTGCATTAGTCCAACCAGATCCTGCCAAGTAGTCACCATCTGTTTTCCACATTGCCATCTCTATGTGAAGGCCTCCAAACATTATCATGAATTTGTTCTCCCCATGTGTGTCAGATGCATTCCACTGAGTGAACTGGTGCGTCAAAGGCTATAACTGGTATCTGTCCGGGTTTGAGTAATTCTGTAGACCAGTGCACCACATCCATTCCATGCTTGATCATAGCTGCAGTTGCAGCCTTCTCATTGAAAGGGGTCAGGAGCTGTGTAAGAGTTGTGTGTAAATTTGCTGATGTATCTTGCATGGAGGATTGGTATGCTTAACAGGCAACGATGTCACCTTTTTCAACTTCATCTTGATGCAGTAGTTGACTAGCATGCTCCAACCAGCTCCTCACTTTCAATTGTGAACTCACCAGTTGTCCTTCAAATGGTGCTGATGCCTTTGAAAGTTGTGGGACCGACCTTTTTGCTCTCCTTCAAAGCCACAGCTGGCACAGTGGTGTAGCTCTCTGGCAACTTTCGATTCTTCTTTGCATCACTTTCAGGAAGTCTGATATCATTTTGCTTCTCTGACAAATTATCGGTAGTAGGAAACTGAAATAGACTAGACTAGACTGGTGCCATGAAATGAACCCTTTGCAGTTGTAATTGTAGGATTATGATCCAAGTTGTCAACTGCATCAACAGTAAATAGTTTACGTCGAAGTTGAGCAAGAATTACGTCTTTGTCCTGGAAGTTTTCACAAACAGCTGTTGCAAGCTGATTCAAGTTGAAGAACTCTTTCATAACTTACACTGAGACCTAAGTCAAACAGCTGCGTGACAATCTTTGTAGACCTGGTCTCTGTGTGGATCTTCAAGCCAATGTACAGAGGCAGTGGTGGTTCCCTATCCAATGAATGTCGTGACTTGCCAGAAGGGGATGCATGATTCTTGAAATTGAAGAGGATGGTCTGACAGACTGTTAAGCTTGCCTGTGAGTCTCTGCCGTCTTGATCTTTCAGGTCAGGACCACCCAAGAGCATAGACCCAAGGGTTTTGAGAGTAGGTGGCACTGAATTTTCCTGACAACCACAAGGAAATTTTCCATCAAAGTGGAAACCTTTATAATAGGTAATCTCTTTGCGCACTATCTTGGCAACCTTAGCCAGCAATGTTGCTTCATCTTCATAATCACATTCCATGGCCTCTTTCACCATTTGCTGCATACAGAAAAACCAAAACCTTATTTTTACCATCACTTTCTTCTTTTGTCGAAAGGATGCTAGAACTTTTTCCTTTAATCGAGCTCGGTTAACCTCTTTGTTAGCACCAAAGTACTCTAGCTGCTGTTCAATACAACTGATGCAATTCCGATAATATGTAGAAGGTGCCATCTTCTACACACTTTCCTATATAACTAAATAGCTCTACAAGTGCTCCTGCCATCATCTTCTTCTCTTCAGAAGAACTTGCTGATTCCTGCATGTGTTGCCACATGTGCATGTGTTTCCGCATCAGTGATCGGTGGCGATATTTTGCATCTAGCGCTAGGAGATCACTACCTTCTATTCTAGCTAATAACTTTGCAACTCTGTAACCATATTTCTTATGTTCTCCTCAGCTCTAAATGTTCTAAATTGATGGAGGTGTCCTTTTGATTACAAAACAAACAGGCCATTCTGTTCATTGACTGGCACAATGACCATTTCTCCCCAGAAGAGCTACTCTCCACAGTATCAGTCTGTATTGCTTTTTGATAGCACCCACCCCCCAACTTCTCTTTGTTGAACTTGACATAGCAAGATTTGTGCCAAGAACCTTTGATTTGAATCAGTTCACTTACAGTTATGTCTTCTCCAAAGTTAAGTTCAATTGGTAATTTGACATGGTTTCGGAAAACCCTAACACTTTTCAGGAAAGCATTGTATGGTTCTGACTTATCCCCACTTCCTTTTGCATTAAGTAGACATTTCAAAGCCTCTGGGGTGCTTTCCTGACACATCATGCAAAGGGACTAATCCATCTAATACGAAAACATTAGTAAATTATGCTTAACCATAGTAATACATAACATATTTAAATAACATATTTTTAATTTTGTCCAAATATACTTCTATTACTTTTCTAAAGAGTGCATTTGTATTCCTTGGCCCTGAAAATATGTTTAGACACAAATATTACGATTCTAAGTGGTTTACAAGCCGAAATATTGGTGATATAGGTTTCAGATGACAGCCATCAGGGAAACTAAGATCATGAATAATGTGTGGAAAAAGTTTGGTGCTTTGGTCCAGTGTATCCACATCCAGCCAAAATTTGCTGCTAAGCTACCTGACTACAGGTAGGCAACGAGAGCAACAAAAGCTTCAGCTGTGTTCATTGTGAGATGAACATATCATCTGAATAAATGGTATGGAAACCTATCTAGTTTCAACCAAACTTATCAATTTTTTCCTAGTATTTCCTTTCATTTTGATTTTTTTTTGCGCTGAGAGAGATTGGGGAAGAATAGAGGGTAGGTTTGAAGGGTAGATTTGATATTCTGCCAACCATAAAGTTCTCGTAGCTCAGTCAGTAAGAGCAGCTTGTACAGTTAACTAGGCTTTACCAAGACGAAAGTTTATATTTTTTGGCAATCTGTGCTGTTTACTCACTGCCGTAGATTGATAGATGGCCTGTGTAAAGTTGCGATAAAAAGCAAGTAAAAAAGAAAAGAAATTAAGAACTAGCATTCCAAGGGAAATTATGAATCACCGCCACCCATATATGCTGTGTTGGGGGTGATCAATTAGAACGTTGGAAAAAGGGGTGATCAATGAATAAGTTATCTCTCTCGCCTTTTGTTGGGCTGTGATCACTAAAAAAGGACTGAATTTTCGAAAAACAAGCGGGCACAAACTAGTGACCAATTTAGCATAAACTTACATTGCATATTTATTTAGGGAGGGAATTTTCAACAAAAAAACAACATTTCCCCTACTCAATGAGGGGAGTGTGTGTGCAAAGTTTTTATAGTTTTTACTATGAACGGTTAGGGCTGCACGAAGTCCAGATACATACATAGATACATATAAATGCCAGAACACATGAATAACTTAAACCCAGCAACAGTATTTAAACCAGTGTTGTGGGTAGCAGTGATTAATAAAGAAAATACTAGTCAAAATTAATAATCATAGCAAACATTTTCTTCTCTAGGAGGTGCCTGGTTGCCCCTGTTTTTCATAATGGAGGCATGAGAGGGTAGGGTGTAAACATGAAACATTTCGATACATTGATCTATTCAGGCATGTGTCCTCATCTTGATTGTTATAGTCACAATTATAATGTTGTCTGTTATTTGTGCCTTTGTTCGCTTTGTTGTTCTTTCTGTTTAGCTGTGTGTAGTTCGAACGCTTTGGTTCGTAACCGTGTTTAGCGTGTTAAGGAAAGAGACAGAACAAGAAACATGTGTTGACAGGGCTGTTTGCCTGTGTAGAACTGATTAGCCTTCCCAGCTCCCATTTTTGTGACCAGACTGGGCTCGTAAAACGGGGGCTGTTGGCTGTTGGCTTGTTTATTCATATTAAAAACGTACACATATAAACATAGATACATACATATATAGAGATTAATACATAAACATTACAACAATGATTCAGCCCTTGTACGCTCCAGCCTTCTTCAGGTGTCTGTCATATTTGGTAACCTTCTAGAAACTTTGAATCCAACCTTTTAATCGATCCCCAGAGGTAGATATCTCCTTAGCATGGAAACAAAATGAAACCAATCTACCCCCATGGATTGAACAAAGGGTTTCGGTTGAAATTCCCACTTACTGAAACGACAGACATCTAAAGAAGGCCCGAGGGTACAAGGGCAGAAATGTTGTGACTATAACAACCAAGATGAGGATACTAGTCTGCAAAGGCAAATGAAACTAATATATCTGTTCTTATTATTATAGATGACTTTTGCTATCTGTCTATATTCCTGTGGTCTACTACTACTATAACTTAATTTTTAGGCTTCATATTTGTGAGGGAGGAGTAATGAATAAATGACAGTTATACTGAAGATTGAGTTACTTTTGCTCCCATTCAAGTATAAGCACCCTCTTCCATTCCTACCCCTGTTCATTACATTGCAAAAATCAGGAAATGTAACAGTCATACATACAATCAAGCAGAATAATTAAATAATTCCTCATCTCAGAGATTCAGTCAGAAATTATGGAACATTTCTTTCATCAGAAGTTACATGGTTCCTATAGTTTCCTTTGTCGGCTCAATTATTTTGGAATTCTCGACCAATGAAAATTCATCTAATTTTCACCTGTGATGGGAGCCTGCCTAATTCCTATAAATACCAGGCGATAGACAATTTTAAGCCAGAATCAGTTCCGATGTACTCACACACACATATTCAACTGTGAGCGCAGGCAAGTAGTGACTTGTACATACATGCATATATGTACGCAAGGACAAATTCTCACATTTACAAGGTAAGTAAGTAAAGTCCTGATTTTGATTTGCATACACTCATGACACAACAAGTGTTATTCTAAATATGTCTATACACACTCACCTATGCATATACACACATTACAACAACTTCTTACTGACTCTTTCTGTTCCAGTCAAATTGAACATTTCCTTAATGCGACAAGCATTATTTTTCCTGAACATTTCTTAATGCAACAAGCATTATTTTTCCCAATCAATATCCATTCTTTCAATCGTTCATAAATTATATATGTTATATATATATACCTTTGTCTATCCATTTATTTCATTGAACTTTGAACAAGACCAAATTAATAAGTGTAGACCGAGAGAGATATGTTCTGCCATATTGCTCCTTGGACTTGTGTCCCTACAAAGAGGTGGCACAAGGCCCTACACCTTATTTAAGAAACTCATATTTTCAATACAACAGGAGCAATTCAACCAGCTGCTCAAGTTACTACTTCCTTGATTCACATGTAAACTGAAATGCAGTGCAGTGTCGAGTTTGAAGTTATAGATCTAAATTTAGATGTAAAATCTAAATTGGCAGTAGATCTAAATTTAGTTATAAAATATCCAAAATGTGCAACACTAAAAGATATAACCGAAATAATTCAAAGCGGTAGTTTCATACGAAGAAGGGAAAATTATTTTACATGACTGTTATGGCAGGCTGTTCCACACACCATAAGGTCCGGGCCCTTCCAAACATGCACCTTTGGAATGAGCACTGCCCTAGTTTGATTAATTCTCATTCTTCTGCTTTTGTTTACATTTGTTCAAAAATCTAGACAATTGTGAATTCTCCCAAAGTTGTAGCTTATATCATATTTGATCAAAACATGCCATAATGTACTTGACTACTAAAACACTTCAGACACATATATGCATATGTGCACTCATACTCTTATCTAGTTGAATGCACTCTAATAGCAAAACAATTGCAGTTTGAATTACTTGATTATTAAAACACTTCAGACACATCCATATATGCACTCATGCACTTATCTAGTTGAATGCACTCTAATAGCAAAACAATTGCAGTTTGAATTACTTGACTATTAAAACACTTCAGACACATCCATATATGCACTCATGCACTTATCTAGTCGTATACACCGTATAATGTAATGAATAATTGTAATAGAAAACCTTTAGACTGCTAATAATTATCCTAATTTATTTTTTATTAGATCAAGGATTGTCAAACATTATTAATTTTTGACCAGTATTTTCTTTCTTCATAAATCTGTTAGTTACTGATCTGCTCTCATCACTGCCATAAATTGACAGTCTGGGAAAGATGCAATAAAAAGCAACTAATAAATTTGTGATGAAAGAAATAATGGTTGCAAACAGTTACTTCTAAATATTTGTTTTTTCTAAATTTGAAAAAGGGGTGATCAATGACAGGGCCCATGGTGTGGTTTTAAATATGAAGGGGCATAAAGTTAGTGCTTGCCGGCAGCACCAACCATGGGGTCCATGGAAACTTTAACAATTGACTCCTCTAGATTGCCGCAAAATGCATTTAAGGAACATTATTTAGTTATGTTTTGACATTCATTAATATCAGAAATCGGAGGTGTTTTAAAAATGATGGATTGTCTTATGTTCATAATGACCCTTTGATTTCTGACTGCAATTTCTTCAACATAAATAGCTCCTCAACAAAACAACAATAAGACTACAATATAAACTTTGGTCATCAGCTTTGAAAGACCGATTCATTAAATTTACCAAACATGGAGAAGCTTCTTTCCAACTATTAAAAGGTCAAGAACGTCCGTTAATTCCTTATAGCTGCTCAATATAGACAGAGAATTGAACCTCTTCTGTGAACTACTCGATCGTAAACATCGTCTTAATCCTACGTGCCAGTGAAAATGATTGCTCCGGTGATGCAGTCGTGGCAGGATTGACGAGTAGCAGTTTACATAGCAAAATGGTGTTTGGGATGAGTAACTTTTTTCTTTTTGTAGCTCTTTCAACTGCTCATAGATGCCATTGAAACAAACTGTCTTGAAGCCTTGAAATATTGTTTTCAAGATCTCAAATTCGGTTTCCAAGACATTAACATTGATATTGCTTCCATAGATCTCTTGTAGGTGATTCAACTCATCACCATATTGATTTTGAGACTTGGTTGGTCAAATCTTACCTTAATCGAACGAACCCTTGTATCTATAGCTTCAAAGTAAATTCTTTTGTAGTGATCTTCAACACTCGCAGGGTGGCAAGCAGAAGCACCTTCATAGCCATCAATGAGTCCTGTCGAGAAAACTGAACGTGTCTTGTTTAACAAGCTACTCAGATGAAATAATTGATACGTTTATCATCAATATACATATCGCCCATAAATAAGTACATGCCTACCACTTTTTAAGAAAAAGTTAATTGTCTTCTAAACCAAACATAGCAGTATTTTATTATTTCTGGTGTAACATTACACAATCAAAACAGATATTATCAGGTGTTATTTATGACCAACCTCTACAGCATTGAAACTCTGTGGCCAAAAATATTTTTTCGTAGTGGTGTACTCATCTTTGGAATGCAAAATATTCATATTTTGGGCCACAGAGTTTCAATGCTGTAGAGTTTGGTCATAAATAATACCTGATAATATCCATTTTGCTTGTTTAATGTTCCACTAGAAATAATAAAAACCTGCTATATTTAGTTTAGAAGAAAATTAAATTTCTATAAAATAAGTAAGTAAAATATAAACGCTTATATTCATTACCATATTTTGTTCACTGGTATTCTTTATATTTTGTATATATATATATATATATATATGTGCTCAACGTTAACTTAAAATATGTCCACTATGACACGCTAGCTTCTTCATGGATCAACTCAACCACGCGGTTGCTCAGCAGGCACGTGACATGTAAATACAAAAACAGCGCATGTAAATATGCAAACAGGGGGTGCATATCAAACTTAAATAAAGTAAAAGCTAAAACTAAGCTATAATATAAATAAGTAAACAATTATGTAATTGGCCGTTACAACTAATGTTTCGCAGTCCTACCAAGTCTCCCGCATTTTGAAGCCAAGTGCTCACTTCCTCTCCCCGCATGTAATGAATTTGTATGAATCTTCTGCATTGAAAAACATTGAAAAACATATACCTGTAAAAGATGTTTCCCTCCTATTTGCAGATCTACCAAGTCTCAAGCATTTTTGTTGATTATCTTGGTTTAAAATTATGTTAAGATAGGTTTTCAATACACTGAAATAGCTGTTTTAGAGCTTCTAGAATTGAAAGTTTTCTTTGCCTCCACCCCCCCCAACCAGGTGGGGGCAAGGGGGGGGGGGAGAATTCTTTTACGGAAATTTTCCATCTGAGAATTCAGAATGTTAGAAACACATATTCGCCACAAATCGTCTTATTCAACATGCAGCATTGAAGTAAACAAAATGTTCATTGTGCTGTGACGGCTATATCCGTCATTCACTAGGAAGATATCAATTTCTTTTCATTGTTAAGAAATTGAAATATTTCCAGACATTTGAAAAGATCGACATCAAAAAGAAGACATTGCATTGTTTTTAATGAAGCTCATCCATTGTTGATTTTCAAACAGTGCAAAATCATGGATTAATCTTCCCAATCGGATTATTGAAATCCTGCAGAATTCTTGATTAATTAGGAAAAAAAGTAGATATAATGTTTTTAAAACCCAACAATTCTCTTTGTTTTCTTTCTCTTCTTACAGATAGGATTTTAGAGATGGACAGTCATATATAAAGTCCTTACATATTAAAGAATGTCAGTTTTGCAAAAAAGTGTGTGTGTGTGTGGGGGGGGGTATGTGACCACCCGGCCCCACCCGGCATCGTGGGCTCTGATTAACTTACATTGTAAATTGTTTTGGGGGCAAATTTTAAAAAGTTTTTTCTAGACATAATGAGTAAATATTTTGTTTTTCTGAACTGTTTTAATTATTATTTTATTTTAACTTCTCTTTGTTTCCTTTTTTATTTTAATAATTTTGGATTGTTTTTCATTTGTTTGAAGTACATGACCAGACTGCCCATCCAACTTCAGCGCAACCAGCACAACAGAGTAACATGCCTAAACTGGTTGTCTGCTTGCATTATGACACACCTTAAGTGTAAGAGCTTTGAAGTAGATAAGGATGCAGAATGACGAAGGCCTCTAAATATCGGATCTTATCAACATGAAGAGGATCCAAAAATACTTATATCTTATTCGATAGAACAATCACTGAAAAGATCTATACAAAATTTTCTTTCTCACAAAGCATGAATAGATAAATTGATATAAGTACCAGACTTTAATATCGAACGAAAGATAAGAGACAATGATTTTACAATAATAATGAAGGCTACCCCATTCATTTTCCAGGTATTTTTGCACTCAAAATCAATGAACTCAAAAATAGATAATAACATATTTTCTATAGTTTTGAGAAGGGTCATTAACATTCAAATAGTTTTTCGGACGATATTCTGGGTTGGCAATACCCCTAATGAGATTGTCTTTGGTAATTTTGCCACTGTAGTCAAACACATGGGCGTAATCCAGCTCCTTGCAATATAGCGGCAGAGGGCAGTCTGACCACTCAGGATAGCCAAGAATGTCCGAATGCCTGTCCCCGGAGACTGGGTCATCTTACTCAGTTTTATACGGTAGACATGGGTGCTCTCCTCCTTAACATCTAGTTTCCTTATCGCACCCAGAAGATCTGCTTCTGCCGTGTTGGCGACATCATGGCAGAAGATCACGCAACGTAGATCCTGGTCACAATAAAATATAATAATAATAACTTTTTTAGAATAGGACGGTGGCCACCAAATTGTCAGCAATGCTCATTGTCTGGTGAATGCTGACCACTGATCTGGGTCAGATCCAGTTGCGATTGTTGGTGGTTCTAGCTTGAGCATCTGTTGTGCTGGTTGCGCCTGAGTTGGATGGGCAGTCTGGTCATGTATCTGGAGAGCTGCAGTTAAGGCTGCTGCAAAGGCGATATCCAGGTCCTGGGACTGCCAGCCACATCCCTTGACTGCGCACTGTAACTGAGGTATCTTGTTGGTTTAGGTGACATGCAAGACTTGCTGAATTCTCGGATCAATCAATGTGACAGTCATAAATGAGCATCCAGGGAAAGGATACCCTCTAGCTGTTGGATCACAGATTTGACCCCCAAAGGTGTTGGAACTTATAAACAGGATATCGACGAAAACCCCAAACTGCAAGATGTCCAGAACCGGAAACAGACACAATAGGTGTTTAAGGGTCGTAGACAGGATATCGATTGAACTCCAACCTATCGGAGGTAGGCTGGAAGATCAGCGTGGGCGTTCGAGCCCCATAAAAGAGAGAGACACAGGACACCCTCGAAGAGGCAGACAGCAGCTGGGTCTGGGTGCACGGGGCCAGTTCCCCTGTTGGGAACAGTCGGTCGGCTCTCGTTACCTCTCTCCTACTCTTCATTCTCTGCCATGACACAATGTATCTTATGAAATAAAAACATATTTTCCTCCCGTGGACCAAGAGGGCTATACAACATAGCTCCATTGGTGCAGCCTGTACATGCAACATATACATACATAGACAGCCAGCCAGTCAGCAGCCAGACTCACTTGAAAACTGAAGAAACATATGTTGATAGTTTTGGTTGACTGTTTCTAATAAATAACATTATATGAGGCAGGAGCTAGCTAACATGGTCAAAATATTCAAATAAAGTTATGAAAATCATTTGGACCAGTTTGGTTATGTTAATCGCTTTGATGTGTGGCTTTCTCCATGTCTGTGCATGATTCACTACTTAAATGAAATGAAAATGTTCTGTTTTTTTAACAAATCTTGACAGTCGATGAAAAGCGGATACTTTGCAACAACGTGGAATGCAAGATATTGTGTGGTAAGTGAAAAAGACTACCACAAACCATACCAAAGGCAGGTCTTCATCCAAAGTCTTCATCAATTGATTCAAACAAGTACTGCTCCCAGTTAGATCAATTGAAGGCAGCAATGGATGAAAAACATCCGGAATTAGTTAAGAGAAAGAGCATAATATTCCATCAGGATAACTCTAGACGGCGGTTTCTTTGGGGACCGGGCAAAAATTGTTACAGGGTGGGTGGGAAGTTTTCACTAATCTGCCATATTCACCAGATATTGAAAAGTGTTACACACACACACACACACAAAATATATATGGATACACATTGCATTTTATATATGTGGAATATTTTTTGTCTGTAGCACTTTTTAATGAGCTACACTCTGATCCTAGGCAGAAGTGCTTGGGCGTGACACTTTGATCCTAGGCAGAAGTGCTGGGGAGTGACACTTTGATCTCAGGCAGAGTGCATAGATACTACACTCTGATCCTAGGCAGAGTGAACTGATACTACACTCTGATCCTGGACAGAAATGCTGGGGAGTGACACTTTGATCCTAGGCAGAAGTGCTGGGGAGTGACACTTTGATCCTAGGCAGAGTGAACAGATACTACATTCTGATCCTGGACAGAAGTGCTGGGGAGTGACATTTTGATGCTATGAAGAGCGCACAGATAGCTCTGATCCTAGGCATAAGTGCCAAATCAATACATAAATAATCCTGTCATTTTTCATGGGTACTATGCTAGTTTGGTAATAATGCAGAATGTAATCATTTTGGCCGAGATGAAGTTCAAAAATACAATGACCAATGAAGAAAATTGCACACTGATAAAAAAGCAAAGGATTTGATAACTTGTTGACAAGCATTTACAAGTCAACCTCACCAATTTGTGTACCAAGCCTGGAGGTAAAATGAAGAGAGTTGGGCATAGGGTCAGCACCTCCACTCCATAAAAAGTCTCCTTGATACAGAAACATGATATTTAATCGTCTCCCCACAAAGTCGGTTTAAACGTGGGGGCAAGGCCAAAAATTATCCAGTTCCCTGGACCACTATCACCAAGGTGTCAGGACTACTCCCAGTCTCTAAGCTGCACAGCCACACATAAGAAAAGATTAGGCAGCGCTGTAAAATTTTAATTAATTTTTTCTCTTACAAAAGATGAAAGTCAGTAAAGATATTTAAAAGTGGTCTGTGCGTGTGTGAATACATGGAAGAGAGGTGTGCATGTATATATATAAATTAATTAAATATATTAAATCCCCGAAACGTGTCCCATGGCAACAA
>VCCN01001960.1:96840-110248 GCA_006491835.1 Architeuthis dux
ATAAACCCATGAGATTTTCTGTGTGTATTACTGGGACCCTGGTGCAGGCTTTTAAAAAGTTAGTTTTTGAAAATCACCCTCAAACTAAGTCGTTTTTGTGTGTGTGTGTGTGTGTGATCGATTTACATTGAAAATTCATGCTAAATTGGACACATTTTTTTGTGCCCAGCTTCTTTCAGCTGCTGCTGAAAAATAGCTTATTTGCAGAGCGAGTAGTTACTTTGTATCGTTTTTAGAGAAGATGAGAGAGTAAGAGGGAGAACAGTCATTAGTTTAGAGAGGGGTTCAGTGAAAGAGGAAACTGTTTGGCTATTGTTACCTTTTCCGTGTTAAATTCCAAACATGGACGGCGTAAACTATTAATTTTGGTCTTTAAACATAACAATTGGCAACCCTGGTGTTAAGACTGGAAAAGTTCAGAATTTCTAAGATCATTTTGCATTGCTTAATTGAACGAAAACAGAGTAGACATCAGGCTTGATGAAGTGTAACTTTTAAGTCCTATGGTCCCTAATGAAATCAATAAAAAAATAAATAGCACAATATTGTTTAGCTTGATGTTTTACTTGCCATAAAACCCTTAAAAAAATCTGGAAAGTTTATATTAACGCATTCAGCACCAAAGAACATTAATATTTTTGCTATTTTACCTGTCCAGCACAAAAGACAGTGATCGTCTTTTGGCAGCATGCCATGTAGGGGGTGATCAATTGGAAAAAGGGGTGATCAATGAATAAGTTACTTCTCTCATCTTTTTGTTGGATTGCTAAAATGTCAGAATTTTCAAAAAAAGGTGTGAATGCTGCCGGACACAAACTAAGGGACCAATTTAGCATAAACTTACATTGTAAACTGACCCCCCCCCCCAACACACACACTAAAAACCTATTTAGGTGGTAATTTAATAAAAACTAAAATGCTTTTTATACATAAGGGGTAAATGTTGAAATTTTCAGCCCTCTAGCTCCATTGGTGCAGCCTGTATGTGCCATACATACATAGCCAGCCAGACTGACTTGAAAACTGAAGAAACCTATGTTGACAATTTTGTTCGGTTTCCAACAAGAAAAAGAAACGGTGATGAAGATGTCAATAAAAAAGTAATTCCTTAGGAAACTCTGTCTCTGTCTCTGTCTCTGCATAGTACCTCTAAAAATGACAGGATTATGAATTTGAACAACAATGGAAGGTAGGGCCATGACCTAAGAAAGAATTGATTAAATTTTGGGGTAGATCCAGGAGTTTTCTGCAGTTACCTCCCTTGTATCATAGCTATATGTCTGTCCACATTATCTCTAAAAGTTCTTGATAAATTTCAATGAAATTTTCTGGAGGGGTCAGCCATGGGCTAATGAAGAATTGATTAAATTTTTTTCCATAGTTACTTATCCTGCATCGTAACTATATATAAATTGATTTTCATTCAGTTTTTAGTGAGAATGGCATTGGCAGAGGTATGAGCTCTCTGAGTGCTTTCTAGTTTACGTATGGATCAGCATTTCTGCCTACGATCAGAGTATCTGCACTCAACTACGGATCAAAGTGTCGCTCCCTGGCCCTATGTCTAGGATCAAAGTGTAGTATATGGTTGCTCTAGCAGAAGTTACGAACTGAGAAACAAACAGAACTAGTATTCCAATGGAAATTATGAATCACTACCACCCATATATGCTGTGTTGGGGGTGATCAATTAACAGGTTGGGCTGTGATCACTAAGAAAATGTCTAAATTTTTAAAAAACAAGCAGGCACAAACTAGACCAATTTAGCATAAGCTTACATTGAAAATTGAACCCCCCCCCCACTAAAACCCTATTGGGGGTGGGGATTTTCAATGTGACAATAATACCTTTTGTTGAAAATTAATTTACTACCATCACTTTGTATGAAGTATAATATGGATAATGTTTGGTGTGTATCAGGTGTTATTTATTTTCAGTTTATTATTTTTTCAGAAAGACTTTTCAGCAGTAGTACTTTTACAGCCTTAAAATAGACTAGCATTCCAAGGGAAATTATGAATCATCGCCACCCATATATGGTGATCAATTAAAAAGTTGGGCTGTGATTACTAAAAAATGTCTGAATTTTCAAACAACAAGTGGGCACAAACTAGGGACCAATTTAGCATAAGCTTTCATTGAAAATTGAATCCCCCACTAAAACCCTATTTTGGAGGGGAATTTTCAAAAAAACAAGTGAGCACAAACTAGGGACCAATTTAGCATAAGCTTTCATTGAAAATCGAACCACCACACTAAAACACTATTTTGGAGAGGAAAAAAACAAACAAAGCATTTTCCCTACTCATTGAGGGGAGTGTGTGTGTGTGTCTGTGTGCACACACAATTTCAAGTTTCTACTATGAACGGTTAGGGCTGGGAAAAGTCTGGATACATATAAATGATAATTATAAAGACATTTATTAGAACCTACATTTGCCTGGTCCCAGTGTGAACGATGCCAGGCAAATCTAGGTTCTCAACTAATAAATGTCTTTATAATTATCATATTCTGTCGGATATAAAATTATCCATCATTTGATTTCATACACATAAATGTGTGAACACACGAATATCCTAAACCTTTGATAGCAGTGATTAAAAAGCCACACTATTCATTATATTGATAGATTTATATAGGATGGTAATGATTTAATTCATCACGTTTTATGACTTTTTTAACTCCCTCTGACTAATTAATTGAAACCAAGACAAAGTGATCGCTTTCGCTGCCTTCTAGCTAAGATTAAAGTGTAGTATCTGTTTTTTTAAACTGCCATGGCCTCGAAGTTCAGAGAACCATGGCCCTTCGGGGCTCCTTGTGGCATGCTCGGGTATCATCCTGGGAGAAGTTGCACAGGATATCTTGGCCAGCGATCACCATTAGCATGCTCTGGATTCGTCCTGGGAAGCTTTTGGTATCTCCACACCCCCACCCCTTTATCCCCGTCCTCGTGGCATTTGTCTTAGTGACAGGGATTTGGGATTCTCCCCCCTCAAGTCTCTAGTCACGAGGACATGGGATCCCCCCTCCCATTCCCCCCTACTGAATCGGCACTAAATGACCCACCAAGGGTTGATGTGCCGTTAACTCTTTCTTCCCTGATGACGCCTCTAGGCGTGATCATAAATTTCACACATGCCCTGATCATACGTAGAAGCGTGATCTCGTATTTGCATTATTTCCCGGGCAACAAAAAAAGAAATTACTAAAAAAAGCTTTTAAATTTAAATCTTACACAAATTTTACACATCGATTTAAAAAAAATAATAAAAATTAAGATGAGGGTAAATAGCAGTCAAAAATGAATAAAAATGGTTTACAAGACTTAATTTAATAAAAAATAAAATAAAATAATTGTTTATTTACTAAAACTCAAACAGTCATTACCGTGCCAACTTACACTGCTACCTCTCCTGCATCATAGCTATATATGAACTGATTTCCATCCAGTTTTTATTTAGCGTATGACATTGGCAGAGGTATGCGCTCTCTGAGTGCTTTCTAGTTTATGAAATGATTTGATAGTTCTAGCCACCACTTAGCTTTTTAAAACTTGGCTATCAGTGTAATTAGAAACTGTCAACATAGGTTTCTTTAGTTTCTGAGCTAGTCTGGCTATGTATCGCACATACAGACCACACAAATGGAGCTAGAGGGCTGAAAATTTAAACATTTACTCCTTATGTCTGGAAAAAAACAATTTTTGGTTTTTGAAAATTCCCCCAACTAAAATAGTTTTTAGTGGGGGGGTTCAGTTTACAATGTAAGTGTATGCTAAATTGGTCCCTTAGTTTGTGTCCGGCAGTATTCACGCTTTTTTATTTTTTTTTTTATTTTTTAAATTCAGACTTTTTTTAGTGATCACTGCCCAACAAAAGGTGAAAGAAGTAACCTATTCATTGATCACCCCTTATTCCAATTTTTTTTTATTGATCACCTCCCAACATGGCATGCTGCCAAAAGACATTGGTCACGTGACGGTTTCTATTGACTGACTAACCAGACCTTTTTGTTTTCTAATTTAGCTGAACTCTTTCTCGCAATTTAATTTTGATGAATTCACTAAAAATACAATCTATTTTGCCTTTTATTTATCAGTCTAACGATTGAAATCTACTTAAACTCTTTTTTTATGCCCCAATTCAGAGCTCCTGTTTATCAGTAAACGTGACCTGATGTAACTTGTCCAAAACAATTGTTTGTGAGTACCTCTTCTTTTTTTAGTCCATCCAGTGTTGCCAACTCAAAAAATATTTTTGCGCTAGTTAAAATTGCCAAAAATAGCCAGAAAATGGCCCAAAACTGCCAAAATGTTTTAGCGAAAACGTGCTAATTTAGCGCTTTCTGCAATGCCAAAAACAAGAAACGCGCTAAATCTAGCGCAAAACCCGCTAAATTGGCAACACTGAGTCCACCCTTCAACAAAACATCATTAAAATTCATCGAGAACTTTTGGAGATATTGTGTGGAACAGACACAAATGAATACATATACCTCTTCCATCTTTGTTGGCAGAGGAAAATAATTAAGTAGACATGTGGTTTCCATATATATCAGTGAGAGAAACTGCATACCAAACCCTGTGAGACTGTTTTTCTGCATCCCATCCCACCAATCTCTCTCATGTCAGGCTTGGGCAACCTTTTTGGTCTAGCAGACTACATAAGACAGTTTTCATGGTATTCAGCATTTTCATCGCGCGTAAGATATTCGCAGGAATTTTCATAGCGGAAATGGCTATTTCCTAGCCACTTTTTATAGCTGAAACAAAACAATAATGTCAGCTTAATCTGTTGTCACTGTTTAAGCAAAGTAAAGACGTTGTTTGTCAATGAAATTATATTCACCTGATGTCGCTAAGTCTAACAATATTAACGGACATTTACATGTGAAATCGACACGTGGGAAATTTAAAAATCTGGCAAAAATCAGCATATTATTTGATTTGAATAAAATTTTTGATACTAATTAATTAAAGGACGAATTTTTAAAAAAATTTCCATTCCAAATTTCACAGAAGAATTTTTTCATATGATTCCTACCCCACCTTTTATTAATAATACTGCTCTTGTTGATTTTTACACATTTTACAGATATATCCTTCGAGATACTAATTATGTGTTTTTTTTTAATAATATCCATGGAAATCTGGAACGGAACATTTACTTTGGGAATAAAAAAAAGGGAAAATTAAGTAAAATAATCTTTTCTTTTTTTTTTTCAGCAAATGTTCAGTTTTATTCGATTAATTATAATTCAGGCTTTTGATCAGTAAAAAAACTTTTTTCACTTAATATTTAAAAAAAAAAATTTTCTTCAGTTTTTTGCGATTATTGCTCTATTAAAAATTATAGAAATTGTTCTAAGTTGTTGTCTGGGTCAATCAAATGCTAATCCGTGAAAAATGAAAATAGCTACGATGCTTAAAGCCTCCCATAGCAGTCAATTTATACAAACAACAAAACAGAAAATAATATATGAAAATATATTAAAAATACAGGCGGTAAATATTTCTTCATCATCATGCAATATTTAATTATTTATCCTTGTTATAATATTTTTATATAAGTTTCAGTCTGACCAATCTATAAAAAGAATAACAAATATACATTTTAAACAATTTCTAGTTTGCTATCAGCGACACCAGATGAACTGGGAGTTTTATTGTTTAGTTTCATTTCGGCTATAAAAAGTGTCTATTTCAGCTATGAAGATGTGCGTGTTTAAAACGCTGGCTATGAAAATTCTGTAACCCATTTTTCATCTTTATTTGGGCCACACATTGACTTCAAAAATGTAAATCGTATTACAGAAAGTGTACTTAATTTCTATTTTAGACAAACATCATCACCACCACCATCATCATCATCAGTTATAAGGCCTTTCCCATCACCTTCCATGACGACCTATCTTGTGCTAACCTCTGCCACGTCATATCGGCAAACTTTTCTATCTCGTCCCTCCATCTTGTGTCTGGTCTTTTCCTACTGTGTTTACTGTCCCTTGGGCACCAGTTGGTTAGTCTTTTCCTCCATCTATTATCATCTCCTCTTGCTAGGTCACCAGCCCATCTCCACTTTTGCTGCTTAATTATTTGTATAATATCCTTCACTCTAGTCCTCCCTCTGATCCATGTTGATCTTTTTCTATCTCTTAGAGTTATCTCTAACATTGCTCTTTCCATGGCTCTCTGTGCTATTCTGAGTTGGTTTTCAGCTCGTTTTGTTAATTTCCATGTTTCGCATCCATAAGTCATGGCTGGTATTATGCAACCATTGTATACTTTACGCTTTAAGCACATTGGCAAGGTGCTCTTCATACCAAATGCTTCCAACCTATTGTTATGCGTTGTTTTATTTCGCAGTCATGGTCTTTCTCTAGTTTTATTACCTGTCCTAGGTAGATGTATTCATCAACCTCTTCTAGAATCTCTCCTATTTTTATGGCCTTTTTGGGGACTTTATCGTTGAACTTTATCAAAATCACACAAATGCCAACCATTTTGTCTTTGTTCTGTTCATCTTTAAGCCTACTTTTTTGCTTTCTCTATTTAGCTCAGTTAACATGTTTTGTAATTCTTTGGATGCTTCCATTGTCATGGAAATGTCATCTGCGAATCTTAAGTGGCTTAAGTATTCTCCATCTATGTTTATTCCCATCCCCTCCCAGTCAGTTTTCCGAAAGATGCTTTCAAGGCTCGCTGTAAATAGTTTAGGTGATATTATATAGGGTGGTGCAAAAGTCACTTTCCATTTTAAAACTTGAATAACTTTATCAATAAAACGGTAAAGAAATTTTCCCTTTAGATATATTTATTTTGGACCATTGGAAATGACTTTGAACTAATTGTGGAATATAAAATCACACAAATGCCAACCATTTTCAGTTTCAGTTTCAGAAATTAACTGGTTACCAGTGTTGGATAATGCTGGTAGTGTTTCTTCTCGTCGCGAGACAGAGATGATGATTTGTTACGGGTCTGTTGATAGGAGCTGAAATTTCTGTGGAGGGAAATTAATTTCAGAGAAATGGCTCTCCCACATGGGTGGAGAGAAAGACGACACAATTCCGTATTTTCAATTGGAAATCTGCAGTTTTATTTCTGTCGATATAAATTCTTTTCCGGCACGGTTCACGGGTTACTTTGAGGCATCAAATTCTGTTTCATTTAGTTTTCTAAATGAGTGGTCGTTTTCCTGAATTACTACTACTTTCTAAAGGGAAAATTTCTTTACCTTTTTATTAAAAAAAAAAGTTATTCAAGTTTCAAAATGGAAAGTGAGTTTTGCGCCACCCTTGCCCGAGTTAATGTATTGCCCATGATGTCATTGTTATTTAAAAAAAATTTTTTTTTTTTTATATCTCTCAGTGTCTGATCCACTGCTTCATCTAGGCCTTTCACCAAGTGGGGGCCTGGCCCATTCTGGAAATCACTTGGGGGGGCTTTGAGATGACATGGTCAATATATTCAATATACTATTAACGTATTGGGAACAGAAAAAACACTACATATTTTCTAAAAATTTAACCTAAGAATAAAAAGGTATTCTATTCTTCTTTTGCTAGTAAGAAAATATTGGTAGTTTCATTATCACTCGTTTTTCTTAACTTTTTAGTTTCAATTTTATTTTCGCCTAAAAAAAGGTAAAATTAAATTAAAACCTGAACTAGCCTTAATTGTGTTCAATTCAAATTTCAACTTTTTTTTTTTTTTTTTTTTTTTTTCCCCAATTTGATTTAAATAAATAAATAGGTACTGAAAAATGTTTCTTTCAATTATGTAAATTCCAGTCTTCCATATTTATCACAACCAATTCAAAATAGTAACTACCTCACTTTGTGATGGGGGAGACTTTAAGATTACGTAACATCAAAGCTGACTTTTGAACTCGGTTCACCAGTCAATTGCTACCTCCGGTAAATAAATGTATTTTTCTCCAATATTTCCAGAAAGAAACAAAATTAAAACTACAAAGAAGATCAATCTTTATTATTATTCGATGAAGTATTGTAACACACCACTTTTATCAAATTTCTGAGACTCAGAGAGGCATGCTGAACCAAACTGAATTATAAAATTAATGAAGAGAACTGGCGTGATTTGAACCCGCACCTAGGTGGTTTATATTCCAGTTTCATAACTATTACGCTAACATAACAAAGCGAGAATCAGCGTAAAATTTAGTTAGTGAGTTGGGGTTTAGTGTTCAACTAACTGTACTACAGGTGGTGGCTCTACGCACACAGAAGAGAAAATTTACCAATTTTTTTTACGTGCACGTGCAGAAGACATTGATTTTTAAAATCTGTTGGATTTTAATAAAATTCTCAGCAGTCTTTTGTTAAAAGGACCATTGGCGAAGATTTTCTACTGAAGACCATACGTGGAAATTTCTCTTGCTTTTAAGAAAAATTTATTTTTCAGATTTCTTATTCGGCATAGAAATTATTTATATTCATATATATTTATTCATATCAATAATCTATGTATTAAAAAACATAATTGAATATTTGAATAATTAAGTTTTGAAGACGCTGTCTAGTAAAATAAAAATAAATGTGTAGTTTTAATTTGATCAAAAATTTATTTAATCAAACCAAACAAGCATTTTGATCCACTCACATACAGTCAGAAAAAGTCACATAGCCTATGAATGTACCCACTATGCCAAATTTCAGCTTCCTAGGTGCAAAATTATGGCCTATAACTTGGAGTGTACAGAAATACAGCCATACATATATTCACTCCAATGTAACCTGTTTTTTTATAAATTGGATAACTTTTTATCTTGTACAATTGAAAATTTCAATACCAATACACTAGTTAACCCCCATGCAAAAAAAATCTTGGATATATTTTAATTTCTCTTTATTTAAAAAAATGTTTTTTTTCCCTTCTTGTTAGAAAGAAAACACTCAACTCATTTCAGAGGATGACTCCATAGTTTCAAATGGTGGGTAGGATGTATTTTTATCAGCAAAATTGTTATCTTCAAGTGGAACAGACCGTTGTTATGGACAGAGAAACAGAAAATATCACACCATATAAGTACATACCTTGGTCAAAAAATCACACCATATAAGTACATACCTTGGTCAATTAGCAAAATTAGAAATGTCCAAGATTTGAGATGATGATTCAGCATAAAACAAATAATCAGATTATCAAGCTTTGTTGTTAATCAATCTAATCCTCTTAATATTAGAAACCTTCAACCAAGACTCACCCAAATTGTCAACATATGTTTCTCCAGTTTTAAGTTACTCTGGCTGGCTTGCTGGTTGGCTATGTATGCATGTATCACACATACAGGCGGTACCAATGGAGCTAGAGGGCTGAAAATCTAAAGTTTTCATCTTATGTCTATAAAAAAAATTTTTTTTTTCTTTCTTTTTTTAATCCTCCCCATAATAGGTTTTACGGGGGCGGTGGGTCAATTTATAATGTAAGTTTATGATAAATTGATTTCTTAGTTTGTATCTGGCAGCATTCACGATTGTATGAAAATTCAGATTTTTTTTTTTAGTGATCACTGCCCAACAAAAGACAAGACAAGAGAAGTAACTTATTCATTGATTCCCCCCTTTTCCAATTTTTTAATTGATCACCCCAACATGGCATGTGATCAGTGGCGTGGCAAGGGTTCTCAGCGCCTGTGAGCAAACATAATTTTGGCACCCCCACCCTTAAAATGTTTTGATTACCTATTTAATTGTGACTTTTCTTCTTATTACGTTTTTTAGGTAACTCAGGGTAACGCTGTATTGTGGCTTTTATTCCGGGATTCTGTTTTTGAATATATTGTAGACTTTGCGGTTGTGCAAAAAAATATTTTTTCATAAAACTCAATTTGAATATTTTAAAATTCTTTATTCTCCATGATTACTTCTAAAACATTGTTATTAAATAAAACTGAGTTGTAATAACCGAGAAAAGTTTTACAAAATCTAATGTATTTAATAGAATTATTTCAATTTTTTAATTAGATACAGATATTCATTTAAAATGTATTGAGGACCAGAATGCAATAACATGTTAGCCCCTAGATTTTTGTATTATTAAAAAAAAAATATGCTAAAGTAATTTATTTTTTTACCACTAACTTTATGCTATTTCCTTGCAGTTGAAACAAAATTAAAAGAAAATATTTTTATTATTGCAATACGTTTTAGAATCTTTGTAGAAAGTGCATAGGAGTACCTATTTTATAGTAAGCTCATAAATCTATAACATATTCAAAACATTAAAAAATGTTTATTTAATTATTTCCCAATTTAAATGTCAAATGAAAATAAAACGAAGCAATATGAAAAATGTATGAAGCAACTACAACAGCCTCTTTCGTCTAGGCTTTATTTTTGTGAAGTTATCTATTACTTAATTATAATCCATCTCAATAGCCAACTCTCTTCCAATGAAGAGCAAAGCTAACCCTGAAAATCTATCCTTTCCCATTGTATAACGAAGGTACAACTTCATGTACCTGAGCCGGCTAAAGGATCGTTCTGCAACTACGCTAGTTATTGGTAGGGTCAGAAAAATCTGGTACAATGTGAACAGGTTAGGATAAACGGAACAGATGTCATTGGTGATCATGAATTTAAGTACATTGTTGATGGTCAGTTTCTCGACCCTTGAATTTGCCATATTTCTAGTGCTCATTATCTCTTTGTACATGTCTTTGAATGAAAGAAGCTCTTGTATTATGTCAACTTGACTTTGGATGACGTTTGAGTACGTGTCTGCTAAAAATTATAATTTGTTCACAACTAAGTTGTAAAAGTCCTTTGGATCTAAAGCACTAAATTTGGAAGCCACTTTTTAAAATGCTGAAATCTTTTATCTGTGCTATTTATAATAGAATCTAAGGGCACTAAGAAGGATTCAAGTATGAATTTCGAAGAAAATTAATTAATTTAATGATTATTTGACTGGATTTTGGAAAAATATTAGTAACTTTTTACTGAAAATATAGTGAAAAAATACATTCCTTCACAGTGGGTGTATGCTTGCCTGTCAACACAGGTCAAAGGACAAGTAGTGAATGAATAAGTACCAAAAATGCTATTGAAATCCGATGATTAAGTTAATTTTTGGTAGAATTTTAAATCTGGGCATGTTTTCACATAATTTATTTTTTATAGATGAATAAATAAAAAATTGATTTTTAAAAAAAAATTTTTTTTTTTAAATGGGAATTTTTCTGGTTCAATACCAGCAAAATATTTTTAAAGCAATAAGTAAGGTAAACTGATTTCATGATGCGGGAGTCAAAACAAGATCGATATCGGTGTTCAACGTTAACCTTCCCTACCAGACCCCAGCTATTGTGAGCACCCACACTTCACATTAGGGGGTTTTCATTTTCCCATTTCCCCAATTTAATTGGAAAGTCCTACTGTCTCCGACACATGACAGGCGCCCCCTAGCACTTGGCGCCCTGGGCGACTGCCCATGTTGCCTGTAGACCAAAGGAATTTGTCTTTGAAAAATAATCTTTAAATTTAAAATATATTTGTAAGAACGGTGCAGACCACGAGATCGAACCAGGGACCTCTTCCCAGCCACAGCTAAAGAGACTTTGTGTGGCAGCACTGTTGGAACATTCGGGCTTCCCGCTCATGTTTTGCTGCGGCAGCCACTTCGCATACAGGCACTTAGATCATTTTAGAGAGTGATATAAGCAGCCGATTGTGAGGAGTGGACCGATTTCGGTTTTGACTGTGGTCAGAGAATGACGTTGGTGATTTGAGAGAAAAGAGTTTGTTTTCCAGTGTCGTGCTGGGAGAAGTTCCCTCTGAGGAAGTGTTGAGTTCTCCCGTTTTAAAGAGACCTTTTTACTACAAGATTAAATACAAGTTGTCAAAAGGACAGTTCCATCCTTTTTGTTTGTCAATAAGCGTATTGATATATATTGCTCTGTCTGCTTGTCTGTCTCATTATTTAGGCCGTTTATGTTTAACTTCCATTAAATTCTCAATTCAAATTCTTATTATAGAGTTTATAAATTATAATCATTAAAAAATGAAAACCTTTAACTCTGCTATACGTAAAAAATGACAGGATTATTTACGTATGGATCGGCACTTCTGCCTAGATAGGAACATAGCCAATGTACTCTATTTGTTGTTTTTTTTGTTTTTTTTTTTTAAAGCCAGTGTGAGCAAAAATCTTATGTTATGCAAAATTTTTCCTGGACAAAAGTATGTGTGCACTTTTGAATTCGACAGAATTTTTGCACCTCTTCACATTTGACCCCAGAGGTGACTGCCCCCCCCCCAGCATGTGATGGTTTCTATTGAGTGACTAACCAGACCTGGGTTTTATCTGCTGAGGACAGGGCCAACCCTAGCTACCGGCAACACAGGCAATCACCGATGGTGGCTATTATGTGTCTGAGACAGTAGGGCTTTCCAAATACAATTGGGGGAAAATGAATAAATAAAACAGAATGAAAACAGTCAAAATATGAAAATTCCCTGATGTGAAGTCAGATTTTTCAGGAATATCAGACAGTTAAATAGTTTCTGTTGTGGTGAAACTAAGAGAAACAGTTGGGTCTGGGAGGGAAGCTAAGTTAGGCGAGGTCGCAAGTAAATAAATATTTACCATATTTACTCGAGTACAATGCAATGTTGATTATATAATGAGACCCCCACTTTTTGTAGCTAAAAAATCAGTAATCTATCTCGATATCTATCTATCTCGATATCTATCTATCTATCTCGATATCTATCTATCTATCTCGATATCTATCTATCTATCTATCTATCTCTATCTCGATATCTATCTATCTATCTCTATCTCGCTCTATCGCTTGCTCATGTATATATAGATATATACATATACATATATATCTATATCTATATCTCATTATTTTTACACTTGAGTATAATGCTACCCCCTGATTTTTTTAAATATTAAATTTCTTGCATTGTACACAAGTAAATAAGATAATACTATACTTTAAAGGGTGTCGGAGTTCAGCTTGCGTGGGGTGCCAGGAGGCACTAGGGCCAGCCCTGTTTGAGGAGACACAAATCCACTTTCATATCTATCTATTGGGCTTGTTTGGTGACTGAGGTATTTGCATATCTTCTACTGGAGTTGGTGGTCAATGTTCAAGCCCAGGTAAAACCCAGGAATTTAAATGTTTTGGGGTTTTTTTCTATGGGTCTATTTTGTTAATCCCTACCACACTAAAGAATTATAGCTTTTACACCTAACCTTATTTATGTCGGTTAAATAAGTGTAAATTTTTAAAAAGTTAAGAACATTTCACCAATTGCTTTTATCTTATCGAGATAATAACCTGGGGTTAGTCAGTCTGTCAGGGCAAAAGCAGGGACTGTCTGTATTTGTATTCTACTAAAGGACTTTTTTTTTTTTTTTTTTTTTTTTT
>VCCN01001960.1:110277-122394 GCA_006491835.1 Architeuthis dux
AAAAAAAACAAACTTGTATCTGCGAAAACTTATCTTTAAGTGGAAGAGTCCATAGTTACAGACAGAAAAGCACACTGTTCATTATATAGATTTCAGTATTTTTTCCCCTTTCTTGTTCACATAACAATATAGATAGGTGGCCTAACAGTTAACCGCATGGAATCTGTGAAAATGAGTTAAAATTGCAGCCGCAACAGTTTGCGCTAATATCCTTGGGAAAGGCATGAATCTACTTCTCCCCCCTGCTATGGGTAAATAGCAGGGCTGTTAGAGGCCTTTAGCCCTGTGAGGCAGTCCACCTTAGGTGTCGGGCTAGCACCCCATGTTGTATAGCCATCTTGGTCCGCGAGAGGCAAATCCTGAACTTGGAGAAAAAGGAAGACTCGAAACTTGTTTATAAAAATATGAGGATATATTTTTATTTCATAAGATACATTGCGTTGTGGTGGAGAATGAAGTGTGGGAGAGAAACCAGAACTAGCTGTCCAAGGCTAGGACTTGTGTACAGAAATGGAAATCGAAAGCCGAACTCAGTATTTCCCGAGCCACATAGCCATTTTGACATAAAGTGTAAAAATATAGATGTGACTTACAGTGTTTAAAAGAGAAACACAGTAGCAGCTATACTTTGTCTGTTTGTTTGACAACTCCAAATTCAACAATATTCTAGATGAGGACCGTAACCTTTGACAGTTGAGTTGATAGTAAATGTTTGTAGTAACACGCTTCTTACAGTGCAGATTCCCAGAGTGTCGCTATGAGTGAATTCAAATAAAAAATAACGTAACAAAGCCACATTAATTACTAACATGTTAATACATTTTCAACACCCAGATCTTTAAAAACCCACCATTGTTACAAATATTGATTCGGTCTCCATAGATCGTTCAAGAAATGGAGGAAAAAAATCATTGCTTCATGTATTGTGCATCACACTGTGCCAGATTAACTATGTAGCAAAAGTAGCATATGCTAAGGACCCCCGTACTAAATCCTTGCTGGCTATCAATTCTGATTCAGTGATTCTGGACTTGCTCTATTACTACAGTACAATACTGCCCTCAACTTTTATCAATGACTGGGTGTTTTAGATTAGCGATCTTAGCCAATTATCATAAGAATTGGAGTTATTTTAATACAGTAATTAATGTGATACATATACAACACATAAATATGAAGGTATTTGAAACTGAAGTCATAGCCGCTGCACAAAGATCAAAACGATAAAGTAATACTATTACTATACAATTTCAAGGGCCCCACACTAAATGCTTGCAAGCTATCAATTCTGATTGAGTGATTCTGCACTTGTTCTAATACTAAAGTATTATACTGCCCTCAACTTTTATAAATGACAGGGTGTTTAAGATTAGTGATTTTAGCCAATTATCACCTTTTAATTGGAGTCTGGTATCTGTGATACCTATACGACACATAAATACGAAGGTATTTGAGACAAATCATAGCCGCTGCACAAAGACCAAAATGAAAACAAATGGTTCTTCAGACGATTGAACTCCTTCTTGTTATTTGTGTTGTAAACACAATGTTTTGGCTGATCCATTCTTCGGCCTTCTTCAGGTGTAAAATCCAAGTGTGATGGGTTAAACAGAAATTATGTTTACAGGGGGGTAGCCCTTATAGCGCATGACCCGGGTGTTTCTGTGTCTTTGTCCTGCATTTCTGTTTAACCCATCATACTCGGATTTTACACCTGAAGAAGGCCGAAGAATGGATCTGCGGAAATGTTGTTTACAACACAAATAACAAGGAGTTCAATCGTCCAAAGAACCATTTGAATATTAATGACCCTTCTCAAAACTATAGAAAGAAAAAAAAGTAATACTATTACTGAAATGTCAAACATATTTGTTGTATTATCTTGCCATATTGCAAATGAAAAAATTGATTACTTTACTATGCAAGTAAAAGTGGTGGGATTCAAAATTATTAGGGACCGTTTCTCTCTTTTTTTACATCCCTTATTTTTTTTTGTTCATGGAATAAAGAACCAGTTCTCTTTTTCTCTTGGAAATGGAACGGCCAATGTTTATATTTAACAGAATAAATATAGTAACGTTAACATGCGAGTGGACAAGGATCCTCAAGAACTGGTTCTGCAAACTTCTGTAATTTTAGTAACTGGCTTGTGTGAACCCCTTGAATACCATCATTGGTTTTAATATTTATCTGTATTTTAAAGAGTTAGGGCCACTTTATAACATATACTACAGACCCTGCACTTGCTTAATCCAACCTTGGCGACCCATGAAGCAACTTTGCTTTTTGGTTTGTTTTTTCATAGCCTTAACAATTGACAAGCCAGTGCCATAATATTTCTTATAACTCAAACATGGAAACTTAGTTTTCAGCAGTTCATCTGTGTGAACAGAACTGTTATGTCATCAGTGTTACGTCTTTGTTGTTTTGTTTTGTTTGTTAGGTGGTTGTTATTTTCTGTCTTAGCTGTGTTGGTTGTACGCATTTGGTTCAAACCGTATTTAGCTGTGTTTAGAAAAAGAACGTAGACTCGTTAATGGGGGCTGTTGGGTAGCTTGCTTTGGCGTGTTTATTGATATTAAGCATGCATATGCTCACATTAAAGAAGACAACATAGAAAATTGCTCACACAGAAAAATGCCCATATGGCCCCAGGATTAATTCAACTTTGGCTAAGAGTCAATTTGACGCGCAACTGCTCACACACACTTACACTTTACAGTGAAGACTGTACATTTTAATAACAATGTTGATATTTTTCTTCTTTTTATGGTAAAAAATGCCCTAAAATCTAAATTAACAAATAAAACTAAAAAGTTGCCAAGAAGAGAAATATTTTACTTTATTTTTCCAGTTTTGTAAAATTCCTGAGAAAAACTTGTTTACCTTTTTTTGAAAAAAAAACAAAAAAAAAACAAACTTTTAAAATTTTAATTACATTTTTGGAATAGGGTGTTGAAGATTTTTCAAAAGTTGCAAGCGCAAATCTACCATACTCTAATAGGTTACCATTGGAAATGTGTCTGGGTCTTGTATAGATTTACAATTAAGATGCAAAATAAATGAACAATGCAGGAGATTAGGTTGCATTAAAAATGCTAACACAAGCTCACACAAAAATTATTTTTCCGTGTGGGCATTTTTCATTTCATTTATGATTGTGGGCTTTTATTCTGTGAGCATTTTTCATGGAACCCTCAAACCTGATTGACCAGTAATATCATTCTCCACCACCTAAATTAGTCTGACACTCGTGGGAATTTCAAGTAATTTTTAAAAATACATTCTGGACTGAAATAGATGGTGTTAAGTAAGCATCTTGAGTTATCCCCCTTAGGCAGGAGAGTACTTACCGACTTATGGTAAGGGGGCACTGTTTTACATTCTGGTGAACGAGCAGTCATTGTTATTAGGAGATAGAAGACACGTGTGTATCGTTGACTGCGGTCATTGTATGAATAAAGGATCTGTGAGTACATCTTCTGTTTGCATTTTTAATCTGTTAATATCTGTCATTATACCAACCTTAAAGACGGGTCATCAGTTCCCATATGCTGTATGTTGTTGTCTTATTAATGATTCATTACACTTTGTTTAATGCGCTGGTATTATGCCTAGAGGGCTGTTTACTGCAGTTCAATATGAATAGTTATGAAGCTTGGATGAGTAGCAGTGAGCGGTAGTCCTCCAAATAGCCTGGTAAATCATTTGTCTCATAGTCTGGCAAATACGGCATGTAACTTATTTTCTGCTTCAAGTTTTAAGAGGGGAAAAAAGCTAAGGTGATGTTCGGTATGAGGAAGTTAATTTATTTTTAAAAATGTTTTCTTTACCTGAATTCCACCTGTAATTACCTTTTTAGGTATTGAGGTGGTACAAGTTTCTTTTTTTAATTTTTTAATTTTTTTAACCCTTTTGCTTTGACTGAGCATGATCTGTTGATGTCATCCGTATAACATTCTGCTTTGCTGAGATATTTGATGCCATACACACTGCTCGCTCACTCACAGCACACAGATAACGCTCACACTGATATTTCAATAACTGAAGTTGTGTAATCTCTGGAATTCAGTAAAGGAAGATAATTACCTAGAATTAACTCCTTTGCTTTTCTCTAGGCCATGACGGAAGTGAGTTTCAGTCATGCACGCGCAAATGGAAATAAAGAAGCACACAGGAAACTAAGGACCCGATCATTATTACCACGAGTGTGCTACTGTAAACATAGTTTTGTCTTTGTGTTCCTTTCTTTCCAGTCAAACCCACTTTTGGTAGCAAGCTACAAATAGTAGTCACTCACAAGCTGAGGAGTTTACAGTCAGTGTCTACTCTCCTAATGCATGACTGATTTTTGCTTTCATGAATTTTCTGTAGCCAAGTTTTATTTCAAAATTCCAAGTAGAGTGTTTTATTTTTACAACTCTTTAATTTTCAACCAAATAAACCAGGTCATCTAGGCATAGAAAACACCCTTCATCTCATTTCATTTCTACTAGTGTGAATGCTCTTGGGCACAAAACAAGGGATAGATTTAGCATAAGCTTACATTGCAAATTGAACCCCCCCCCCCCAATAAAAATCTATTGAGAGGAGGAGGGGGATTTTCCAAAAACAAAACTTTTTTTCTTGACCTAATAAGCAGTAAATATTTAACTTTTCAGCCCACTAGCTTGATTGGTGCGGCTTGTACACGTGATACATGCATAGTCAGCCATCCAGCCAGACCAACTTAAAAACTGAAGAAACCTATGTTCACGGTTTCTAAAATACTGGAATTTACTTGTATAATAAACAGTGCTATTTTCTTGGTTCACTGTCTGTAACTATGGACTCTTCCACTTGAAGGTAATAAGTTTGCCGATAAATATTTCCTACCACTATTGGAAACAATGGACTTTTCCACTGTAATGAGTTAGTTTCTTTAAAAAAAAAAACAATCATCTAATAGAATTCAAATCCAGTTAGTCCGCGTTTTTTCAAAAGATTGCTGTAAGCCACTTTTTCACTTTTTTGAAAAAAGGCGAAAAGCGAAAATAGCATTCTGCTTTTGTTTTGCACTGAGCAATTATGGAGGATCTGGAGACGCTAAAAAATGTATCCTATATAAATTAATGATAATTGTGTCTTCACTTTAGACCATTTCGGCTTTTGGAAAAGCAGAGAAACCTGCATCTCCGTGAATTATTTCCACAGAGATTAATTAGTTGCTATAATAAAGTAGCAAACAAATTATTGTCGCTAAATAACTAGTTAGAAAACCAAAACTGTCAACATCAAAATAGGTTTCTTCAGTTTTTAAGTTGGTCTGGCTGGCTAGCTCACATTGTGCATATGCGGCCTTTATGCACAATGAACATTCACTCATTATGTCTATAAAAAAAAAAAAACATTTATGTTTTGTTTTTTTAAATCCCCCCTCCCTAATAGGTTTTTAGTGGGGGGTTTAATTTACAATGTGAGTTTTTGCTAAATTGGTCCCTTAGTTTGTGTCCAACAGTGTCAAGTTTAACAAATTTTATTTATTTTTTTTTTTTTTAAATTCGAACCTTTTTAGTGATCCAGCAAAAAGAAAGAGAAGTAACTTATTCATTGATCATCCCCAACATGGCATGCTGCCAAAAGATGTTGGTCGCATGACGGTTTCTATTGAGTGACTAACCAGACCTGTTCATTTTCATATTGTATCATAAATTATTAACCAAATCTTGAAGCCTAAATTGAAGCCTCATGTAATGTTCGACACCCCCCTCCCCCCCCCCACACACACACTTTTTCCAACAAATCATGGGTCTATCATATACTGCGTGTAATATTCTAGTTTGGATTTTAGACTAACCAGTAATAGATTCATTACATGTAATTTGAATTTTTCTATAACAGCTCGCAGCCAAACAACACTGTTGAACACGATTTAAATCTAAAAAGTGGCATAAATTGAACTTTTGAGAAGATGGGGGGGGGATACATGTATAATGAAATATCACATGACACTCCTTCTGATATATTGAAAGACTAACTCTTGAAGTCCTAATGAGCATGAGACCGCTTGTAAACAAAAGTGGCCAAAAATCCTAAAACGCACAAGGCTGCACAAGTCTTTCTTGCAATACAGACAATTTTCACAACAATCTGCCCACAAATACAGGTACTATTAGCATTTGAATGAACAATCCCATTTTTATCCATTTTCTGCTCAATCATTACAGGACTGGGCTTTGTCTTAGAAAATTTTCAAACAGGATGTTAAGAGTTAAAATTGGGTGTTGATTTCCCAATGAATTTAATTACATTTTTAACTCTTGAAGTCCTAAGGAGCATGAGGCCGCACGTAAACAAACATGGCCAAAAATCCTTTCAACATGATGTTAAGAGTTAATACTTGTGAAAAAATTCAGATATATTTGAATTTCTTTTCTTTTTCTTCTGGTTTCTATGTTCCAATTCTTATTTTATTAACTTGGCATGTTGACAACAAAGCTCACATATATAAGAAATATACACTCCTTCTTGTAACCAAACTGTAACTGAGTTTTATATACCCAGAGGTGTAGCAAAAGGGGGCTTATAATGTCTTCCCTTAAGATATAGTGAGACTGCACTCTTTGCAGCCAGGTGCTGAGAACCCTTGCTACACAACCGTATTTACCTAATGTTTTTTCCTCATCTTCAACATTTAATCTATCCTTTTTCTTTCCAGAGACTTCTCTCCAACTTTAAACAAAATATTTCATCAAAAGAAGAATGTTTGGTATAGGCCCGCGTGAATCATGCCGAATTCTTTTCTTGTTCGTTCAAAATCTTTAACGAGTGACTACGAGGCAGTCAGAACTTATGAAAGTGAAGAAACCAATGATTCAGAACCTGAAGATGCATCCTTTTCATTATCTACTGCATCACGAGAAAAAAAGCTTCTCTTGGTCGGCATTTGTATCTCCGATATGTTCTCATCTATGTGCCTCTCGGTTATGGCACCCTTCTTTCCCAAAGAGGTAATGTATCCATTTTGTATTTTCTATAGTTTTGAGAAGGATCATTAACCCCTTATAGGGCACCCCTAAAAATATTTTAGATATCAAAACAATCTTTGTATGTTAAACTAGGGTGACGGAATGCACTCTGTGTTCGTGTGTACATGACAAACAAGCCCATATCTTATTACCAGGGCTAGGAATTTGTGTTAAACTGCGTACGTGACAAACTGGACAGATCGTATTACCGGTGGCCCTTTAAAGGGGCCCAGATTTGAAAATAGAAAGGAGTTGAGATCTGAAACTGTTAGTGACAGGTCGCACAAAGAGGGCCCCCTGCCGTCAGGGGTGAGGGAGGAGAGAGCCGGTTAGAAGCAGTTTTAGATTTGAAGGTCGGAGGCGAAGTAGTTGGCTCTTTCATGGGTGGAAGAAAGAGGAACAACCCTTGATTTTCTTAGTAGTAATTCAGAAAAGTGACCAACTCATTTAGAAAACTAAATGAAACAGAATTCTGTACCTTGAAGTAATCCGCAAACTGACCCAGAAGAGACTCTTATATCGACGGAAATAAAACAACATATTTCCAATTGAAGAACCTGAATTTTGTTGTATTTTCTCTTCACCCATGTGGGAGAACCTTTTCTCCAAAATTAATTTCCCTCCACAGAAAGTTCAGCTCCGGTCAACAGACCTGGAAAGAGACTGTCGTCATCATCATCATCATCATCATCTCTTTCTCTCTCGGCGTGAAGAAGTACAACCAGCGTTATACTACACTAGACCTAATTACAAGATATTTTCAGTTGCAAGTTTTCTGAAATTTTTTTGTTTCTGATGAAATGATCATATATGGTGCCTCGGCCAAAAAGTGACCAAAACGGGGAAAATATAAAAAAATTAAAGTAGAAATTTAAATAAAACATAGAATTAAAGAATAACATTCAATATAATGAATAGATACAAAAAATTGATATTGACAAAAAGAAATAACACCTCTTTATTGTGCAGGCCAAAAACAGGCTAATTTAATGGGGTGTGGTATGCCTCAAAACAGTTTCTGTCTTTGTTCAAGCAGAAGTGTACTTTACAAAGCTTGCGGATTATGTTGTTTTTGTTGCTACAATATTTCAACTATTCAAATAGTTCTTTGGACAATTGAACTCCTTTTTGTTTATGTTGTTAACGTGATGTTTCAGCCAATCCATTCTTCAGGCTTTCTTCAGGTGTAATATCCAAATGTGATGGGGTAAACAGAAGTTGTTTAATTTCAAAGGAGGTAACCCTTATAATGTAGGATTCTGGTGTTTCTTTGTCATTGTCTTGTCTTGTCTGGGTCTGTTGAGCAGCGGAAGCAACATCAGGTTGAACTCTGCATGTGTTAACATGTTAACACAAACAATAAGGAGTTCAATCATCTGAAGAGCTATTTGAAAGTATCCGTTTTGGTTTTATAAGTTCTTTCATAGGGCGGGTTTTCAGCTAGTGTCTAGAAATGGGCAAAATCTAAGTTTGAGTTACAGTGACAAGGTAGGTGCTTAGAGCAATAGGAGGTCAGACGAGAAAAAATCCAGCCATCTAATATTAATGAAAAATAGCCTACCTAGGGCAATGGCACCTTAGTCCGCTTCAAAGTAGTCCCATTGGAACCTCACACACTTATCCCAGCATCCCTTCAACTTTCAAAACAGTCTGCAAAATCCTCTTTCAGAATTGCTATCTGCTGTCTTTAATCTCGTCCACAATCTGAAATCTCCCTTTCAACAGCAAAAAGCCAGGAGTCGCAGGAAGCCAATTTTAGATTAGCGGGGGGCTGACAGACCTGGGTGATGCAATGTTTAACCAAAAACCCTTCACGAGATGTGAAGAATGGGCAAGTCTGGTCATTGTAAATACGACGCTCACAAAGTACACACGCTCACTCAATGTTGTCTCCCTGCCGACTGAGTAACCCATTTTCTTGTTAATTAGATATTGATTATCTGCAAGATTTATTTTTTGGGGGGTAGTTTTATGTCTGTCTAAAAATAATTTGCATATTTCTGATTTGCATATTTCTGAGATGTTCTGGCTAATAGAAAACTCAGTGTCTAAGCAATTTTCAAATTTTTAACCCTTATGCAAGTATCTTGGACATGTTTCTAATTCATGTGTTGCATTTAAGATGGGAACTTTAAATGAAAAGCAGAAACAGGTTGTCTGAATGACCTGGGTTTGTTAATGATAAAGCTTTGATATGGCTACTGTAAAGATAATGATGACAGATACCAACAGATTTAAAAGGCAACAAAAGATGTACTCACAAACTCATTTATTCATTCTTATTTACATCGACAGCACATGCTTTGTGTCTCATCTCCTCATTCAATATGGCATTTGTTCACCCAGAACGTAAACAGTCATAACTGAATACTGAAATGAGAATACTTAAGGGCTACCATTTTGTTTATTCCTGTAGACTATTTGTGATGCAGCTCTGATTTCAGTTGCAAGTAGTTTTTTTTACGAGGGTTGGAGTTGCTAACCCCACACCCATGAGTTTTTTGTCAGTGTAACCGTCTCTTAGTTGGATTGCCTTAAAGGGCTCCAACTATACCCGGAGAAGTGGATTCATGCCTTTCCCAAGAGCAGTAGTGCAAAGTAAAAATAAACAGCCTCGGCCAAAACTTGAACTCTGGTTTCGCTGATTTTCATTTTCCTGCCAGTAACCGTTACACCAGTTCACACCTCCATGGCTAACATTTAATGAAATTTATTTTTTCAGGCAGAAAAACGAAATATCAGTGTGGCTCTGAGTGGATGGATCTTTGGTGTGTTTGCCCTAACTCGAATCTTCATGTCCCCATTATGCGGAAAAATGGTATGTAATATTTTTTGTTCCCAACTTGTCGCACTCATTTCATTGGACATTTAAAACCAAAAGATAATTTTGATAGAAATGTTTGTTAATCACCGCTAACCACAACACTGGTTTATTGCTGGGTTTAGGTTATTCATGTTTTCTGACATTACACCTGAAGAATGCTGGATCGGCCGAAACGTTCAATCGTCCAACCCTTCTCAAAACTATAGAAAATAAAGTTTTTAAGTTTATTCACGTCATCTTTGGCACATAATGATGGAAAGTTACTTTTTGCTGCAAAATAACGATAAGAAAACATCTGTGCAAAATTAGAATATAAATAGAAGGCCCGCTTCTGTCTCGGTAGACAATGAAATGACCTCTCCAGGGCACTAGCCTGGGTGGAGAGTATGGAGATGCCTGCATGCCCAGAATCTGATATAGTCCAAAGGAAAGTGGAACTCAATATGTTTAGCATCAGTTTGGCTGTGGGAGCTTCTGGAATGAACTCTGAGTTTGCATCCATCCGCCTTAAGGGGTTCCACTCCCTGGTTTGGAATCAAAGTTGTTATTCTCTTAGACTGGTTGCTAACCAGGGCTAGAGAAACATTTCTGCCCTGCTATTTGCTCATAGCAGGAGGTAGAAGAGATGGATTCATGCCTTTCCCAAGGGCATTATTGCATAATATCTTAGCCAGATTTGAACTTGGTTTGCCAATTCCATTCACTGTGCTGCTAACTGTTAGGTCACCCGTACCTCGAAGGGGGGAATTGAATAGAAAAGAGGTTAGAGTAAGGTCGTCTAACTACAATTGAAGGGATCTGTCTGTGTGTATGCACTGCGATTACTCGACAACTGGCCATTGTATGAAGTTGACATTAGATATATTAGCCAGCACACAAGGCAGTGCAGCGTCGAGTTTGAAGTTTTTGGGATCAGCAGTTCTCTAGAAATCTAAGAAAAATAAATTAAAAAATTATAGATCTTTTATCTAAAATTATAAATCTAAATTTAGATACAAAATGTTTGTTGTATGGATGTGAGGGAATCCGACAGAATGGTGGATGTGGTTAGACAATGTGGAAAAGAAAGAATGAGAAAAGCGTGTTACATCTCAAACATGTTTATTATCATAAAGATAAATCTTTATGCATTTCGTTGCTGTGAGTGACGTCTTCAGAAGAAAATTGAACATAGCAGAGTCCTGTGCAGTGAATGAGACTAGATGTGTTTTGTGTATTATTAGCCAAAAAGCTCTGGTTTGTTAAAGGGGGAGTGACTTTTTTTCCTTCTGAAGTCGTCGCTCGAAGCGACGAAATGCATAAAGATTTATCTTCATGATAATAAACATGTTTGAGATGTAACACACTTTTCTCATTCTTTCTTTTCCACATTGTCTAACCACATCCTCCATATAAAATATCTAAATTGTCTTCACTGAAGAGAAGTGACCGAAATACTTTGAAGTCGTAGTTTTGTATGACGGAAAATCATTTCACATGACTATTAAGGGAGGAGGCTGCTGCACACACCATAAAGTCCAAACATGCACCTTTGGAACGGGCACTGCCCTAGTGGATAGAAGTAGAGATGAAGCAAATCATAAAGAGATTAAATGGTTGATGAGGTCGACAAGATTTATCCACTGACCACCGGATGCACAAAATGGACAAAAACAAACGCAGATAGGGAGCAGAGTTGATTGCAACTGATTAACTCTTGAAGTCCTAAAGAGCCTGAGGCCGCACGTAAAGAAACATGGCCAAAAATCCTAAAATGCACAAAGCCGCATGAGTCTTTCTTGCAATACTGCCAATTTTCACAACAATCTGCTCACGAGTAAAGACACTATAAACGTTTGAATAAACAAACCATTTTTAGCCATTTTCTGCTCAATCATTACAGGACTGGGCTTTGGAAGTAGAACATTTTCAACATGATGTTAAGAGTTAATGTCATATTTCCAAAATATCCAAGATTTTTCATAAACTTTGTTTATCGACCTGCGTTTAATCTTGCAAATTGTAGGCTTCCACTTTTACCCACTGTAGGCAACTTGTTCCGCCATTGCAGGCAACTCCGAGTGCTGAACGATAATGTGTTTGAATTTCTCGATTGTGTTGACAGGTCAATTTCAGTAATACCTGAACACACAGGTCAGGCTTTCAAAGTTATTAAAGGGTACAAAATCCTGGCACCCTTGATAAAGAATCCACAGTACTAAAGGTTAAGTTTCAACACTGTTATTTTCAACATGATTTTAAGAGTTAAACATTAAAACTAATTATTTATTTAATTCAGTATGTATT
>VCCN01001960.1:122697-134516 GCA_006491835.1 Architeuthis dux
TCCGGCACTAAATGACCCACCAAACAATCAATCAATTATTCGTTATGCCATTTTGTCCATCTGTAGTCGATTTTGTCATTGGTTAAAATTTGCACGCACACAAATCCAAAGATTATCAACCTTTGATTAAGGTCTTGCTTTTTTGTTTAGAGTTCAAGAGTACTGAACATTTCAGCTGATTATTAGGCTTGGGAGATTATATATATAAATTGATTTATTTTTGTGTGCCAGGTTTGGTATTTGAGAGATAAAATAAAGAGATCAAATGTAGAATCTGGACCCCAAAATTGATTAGAGTCAAAGGTGCAAATTCTCAGATGATACCACTTATGATGGCACGTCAACATCAACAGACTGCTACAGAAATGTTTTCTTCATTTTTTTTTTTTTAGTTTTTACCCACATTCAGTGTTTTTACCAAAGTCTCCACCAAAATTTTTCTTTCATGGATTCTTTTATTTCTTTTTATTTACACACCATTTTTAACATAGTGTGCACGAATGTGAGTGTGAAAATTGGAAAATCGCAAGACTGAATCATTTTCTTTGTTTTGTTGACAGAAATACTGAAGTATACGCACAAACAATTGAAGAAAAGGATCTCCTACATCTGAGCATTGATTTAATAAAACTGTTTTGATGATTCCAATAATTGTCAAAAAAATTTTTTTTTTTTATAAAATCAATAACCGGATGGAGGAGATTCTTGTTTTAATTGAATTAAATTTTAATTAAATTAAAACTACATATTTATTTGGTGTAAATAAAGTCTGTATAAACAATCTATCAATTTTAACACCCTGATGTGACATGTGACGTCCTATACGGTGTCATCTGAAAATTGACTTGAATCAATTTTGGGTTCCGGATTCTACATTTGATCCATATAAAGGGAAAAAGATTAGTTGATAAGGATGTGTGTGACTTCACATATATTAAAGATTCCAGGGATATAGGTGTTTAACGACTGTGGGTTTATGACTCTGTATGTGGGTATGCTGAATGGATGTACTCGCGTGTTGGATGGAAAGGGGATGAAGAGACTTTCTTTAGCCCTAAAATGGGCTGGTGCTTATAAGTATAGTTTGGAGAGACTTTGTTGCTGGCCCTTAAAAGGGCTGTGTTTGCATATTTGGCTGGTGTCGCACGAAAAGACTTTGAGTCCTAAAAAGGAATATTGTTATGCTGGAATACGGGGGCCACACGTGTTTGCTGCTCGGAGGAGACTGTGAGGATCGCTGTTGTCCTGGTGTCAAAGTCACGTGATGCAAACGGAGGGAGTGGTTTGGCCGGTCAGTCGAGAGCTGTGTGAGGAAGAAGGGGTCATGCCGCCATGTTGGCTTTTTGGCGCGGAAATATAAATGTGGACACGAGGGGTAGTTTATGAAGGAAAAACAAACAAGGTAGATAATGGTTACAAATGAATGTTCATTTAATAACGAAGGAAATGACATGTCAAAATAAAATGGGTATAAAAAACATGCGGAGTGAAAACGATCGTAAAGGAAGGAGAAGGTTGTTCCGTAGTAGTAGAGGAGGGGTTAGTCAGGAAGCGATTTGAGCTAGCAAGAACATGTTTGTCGATTGAGGCGAGGGACGTAAGTGGTCTGCATCGCACGGTAGACAGAACAAAGCTTACACTCAGCGTGTGTAACTAACTGACTACAGTAGTAGTGAAAAAAATGCTAGACTAAGGGTTTTTGTCCTGAGAAGGTAGCCAAGATTTCAGTTGAGGCGAAGTGAGGCAGAGGTGCGTGGGGGTAGGTGTTTGGCTGAAACAACTGGAGACAAAACGAAGTCATACGGAACTGACCATGAAGAGAATTAAGTAGAGTGGGAGCGAAGATTTTACGCGCAGGCACGGACCAAAAGATCGAAGTGGGGCGGTGAAGTTAGGGGTTTGAGCCTGGCTACTTATACTAGCTAACATCAGCAGCAGCTGAGCTGTGACATCGGCCAAAAAGTAGGAAGCCTTATTTTTGCATTTCATGTGGGTTAGCCATTCGGGGGCTGGCCGTCCGTAACAGGTGTAATATATGTGGGAGGTTTACTAAGGTTGTAATTTTAACAAATGTTGTATTGTGTAGTTTCGGGTAAATTGAGTTTGAAATATATGGTTGCTTTATGTGAATGTTAGTTTGTAATTGAAAAAAGGTCTCCATTAAAAGTCCTAAAATAAGAAAGGTTAAAGTTTTCACTCTTGCACTGTCTTTTGCTTCACTCATTTTCAAAGAGAATGACTGCGGGAAAGAAAACAAGAAAGAAAACATAAGAAATAATATTCATATAGTTAACAACAAGGATATTCAATAACAAGAGATTGAGTCCAGAAAAAGAGATTGAGTCATGAAAATGAATTCCAGCAATGGCATACTGATGAAGCATTTAAAGAGTAATAAAAGAATGTGGCAATAACTACATCACTGCAAAAATCACTTACAAAGGAATATATGACAATACTGATATATTAAGAAACAATTATTACTGAGAATGTCTGAATAAACATTTATTTAGCAATAATACAAAGTATATTAAACTATATTGTAGGTTTTACCAAAAACTAATTGGTAAGAAAAGTGATTAGTATATTCATACAAAATCCTATGAAATATAAGAATGAATGTTCTAGAAAGAAATGTAATCTCATAAGTCATTCCTTCAAGGTACGGAAGTTCTGTCATCCCAATGGACCTAGAAACTGATCAAAGGGCAAATGTTCAGAAACATATACAGTAATACCTTGAATAGTGCAGGTATTGATCTAGTACTGTTGTTGTATAGCCACTTCTTTTTACACGTTCTGCCAACGTGATGTCTCGTCATTGGGTTGCTCATTTGTGGGAGGAAAATCGTGAACTTGAGAAAAAGGAAGACGCAAAACTTGTTTAGGAATATATGAGAACATATTTTTATTTCATAAGAATACATTGTTGTGGTGAAGAGTGGGAGAAAGACAACGATAGCCAACCTGTTCCCAACAGGGACACTGGTCGCATGCCTTCCAGGCCCTGCTGCTTGTCTCTGTCTCGGCTCTGAGCTCTGTGTCTCTGTCCCCTGAGTGAGCGGCCTGTGTCTTCTTTTATAGGGTTTGAACCCCCCGCTTGTTGTGTTATTTCCTGTTCACACACACCTGCGCATGTGCATTTTTCCTGAGGTGACCGTGGCCATTTCCACTTCTGCCCAGGTGTTAGCCTGGAAATGACCCCCCCCCCCTGGCAGTATATCATAACACGGTTAATATATTGTAAACAAATGGAATTAAGTATAAGCTGAAAAAAAAACACATTAAATTATAATAAGACCTTGAACAGTGCAGGCAAATTTTGGAACAAATTAACTGTACTATTCAAGGTATTGCTGTAGTTGATGTGCAGATGGTCAATAAAAACAAATGTTGTAAGACCTGGATGTAAGTTTGACCAAAACGATTTTTTTAACCTTAGAAACCTGAGGGGCCTTAAGTTCTCGACTCAACAGCAGTTGAAGGGAAAAATGTGAATTTCAGCATTCGTCTTCAATTTATGTATAAACCTGGACGGAGTTGAATGCAAACTCAGATTTCAAACTTTGGCAAATGGCCGTAAAAAGATTTGTTTCATTTTAAAAATTTTAATTTAGCATTGGCAAGAAGTGCAAATGGTGTGAATTTGTTTGTGGATCCCAACTTGCTGGGGAGTGACGCATGCACTATGATCTCGGGACCATCCTCTGTGGCACATGTGGTATGAGACATGCAGGGTCAGGTGATGAGACCTCAACGGACTGCCACTGACTCAGTGTAGTCTTTTGCCTTTGGTTGACTCTGTGTAGTCTTGTGCCTTTGGTTGACTCTGTGTAGTCTTGTGCCTTTAGTTGACTCTGCGTAGTCTTGAGTTGTCTCTGCAGCTGTTGGGGAATCAAACGGTCGTGATAGTTTCTCCTCCACCTGCTTTGACATTGGGGGTTCTAACTTGGTAAAATAATGTCTCTATATTTAGTCTATAACTTTTATGATTTTCATTATATACATATATATAATTTATACCCGCGCTGGTGGCGAAAATGTGTAAAAATTATAAAGTCACCACACATTTTAAGATCAGTTAGATAGGATAGAAATGATCATGTTGGTAACCATAATATTACTTGATTAGCTGGGGTACCCGGTGTTGCTCGGGGGGAAAAAAACATCCAAATCTAACACTAGAAAGCAAATATTTTTATAGAGATTTCATGAAATAATAAAATTATTTTTTAAAAAAATGTTTTAAAAATTTTTTTATCTTAAATCCATGTGAGCATGAACGCAGACCCCATGGAAATCTTATTTTTTGCAAAATTCGACCTAAAAACGTGTGCTGTAGGTAAATTTTGATTTATGCCTTTGTTTTTAGGATGTGTAGTTCTCAACTTATAAAAGTAGAAACACATGTACACACAGACTTTACTTTTATAATATGGATGATAATTTTACCATTTTTATAAAATTGAATAATCTAATAAAAATAATTTCTTTTTTTATTTTGATACCCCAAAGCTGCCAATATTAGGATCCAGGTTCATGTACCTAGCAGGACTTTTCCTGAGCGGTGGATGTACAATTTTATTTGGGTAAGTAAAATAATGGTGTGGTTAACATTCTGTTAGGTTGTCCAGAAAGCAATGACATTTTTTTCTCATACTGACTTTTCTACTCTAAACAAATAGTACAGATTCCAGCAATTAGAGTATTATGTTTCATTAAACAGCATAGTTCTTAATTTACAAGTTGTGGTAATTTTAGAATTCTCTACTCTTTACCAACTTGGAGTTATTAACCCATAAACAAAATGATATTCTTTACGAATTCAATCTTGGATGAAAAGTTACTGAAACTGTACAAAACATCAACCAAGCATTTGGCCCAGGATTGATTCCTGTTCATATGATTCTGTTGTCTGCTTTGTATAACCTCTTTTAGGATGTTCTGTTGTCTGCTTTGTATAACCTCTTTTAGGATGTTCTGCAGCCATGGGTCGTCTTGTCGAGGGTTGCTCATTTGCGTGAGGGAAATCCTGAACTTGGATAGAAAGGAAGGATGACTCGAAAATTCGTTTGTAAAAATATGTGACATATTTTTATTTCTTAGCATACACTACGTCAGCCGGAGAATGAAGAGTGTGAGAGAGATGATGGGTGCAGAGAGACTGTTCCTTCCTAGCCCTAGGCGGTCTGCCTCCTGGCTGCTTGGGTCTCTGTCCTCTGAGCTTTTGGGTCTTGAGTTTTCTGTCAGCGTCTGCTCTGTGTTCGGGTCTGCTTTATAGGTTTGTCGAATGCCCACGCAGGTGTCATTTCCGCTTTCCACATCCTGTTGTTTTGACACCCACGCATATACCTATTTCCTAAGGTGAGCGGGTCACTTACATTTCCGCACAGGTGTTTGACCCTGGAATAACCGTTCAATGTTGGTTCCAAAGATTTCTGTAAGGAGATGAGAGTCTTAAAGATATGAAAAAGGAATCCTTTGATAATGACACACTAAGACAATGATTTTTGTTGTTAGCTTATTCCTTGCTTGCAATGATCAAAGGAAGGATGTGGTCTGTCTTCAATCTGCAGGATTGAATGTGGCTGTGGAGTCCAATTCATGCGGTGCAGACCTTTCCGCAATTCGAACAAGGGAAGCCCTGGGCCGGTAGATTTTTTAGTTTGTTTTCTCTCCTCACGTCTGTACTGGTTGTTTTTAAAAGTAGAAATCAGTTCACACACAGTCTACACTTTAGGCTTGGTGCCCTTATCCAGTTAGATACATACAGAGGAAGCTGCTTATTGTGATCACTTTGGGACAGGGTCTTTTAGATAACAATTGAATATCCGGCTGATAACATCAAGCAAAGGATTAAAAATTGGAACAACTTACATTCATTGTCATAAATTTACATTGTTATAAAAAAAGCTTTATATATTGACTTTGAATGAATTTTTAATAGTGTTTGGGGCTGACAGATTTTGATAACAATAATCGTTTGCTAACATTATCTGTGATTATAACATGTGTGTGTGTGTGTGTGAAAAAGGTGTTTTTCAATGACTAGTGACAGTGTTTCATGCTTGATCACATTCTTCAGACTAGTTTGAAGAAGACTGATATATGTCGTTGATAATCTTTAATCAAAGAATGCTCAACACCTGATAATCTTAAAATTAAAATTATCACTTGGAGCTAATATCTAGTGGGGGAAAAAATGTTTTTCAATGACTAGTGACAGTGTTTCGTGCTTGATCACATTCTTCAGACTAGCTCCAACTGATAGTTTTAATTTTTAATTTTAAGATTATCAGGTGTTGAGCACTCTTTGATTAAATATTATCAACGACATATATCCGTCTTCTTATATATGATATGTATTTTTTATAATACTCCTATTACTACTATATATGTATATTAGTTCTGATTTGTTCTTATTTTCTACACAAAGATTTATGGAGTATGTTCCAACTGTGAAAGATGGAGTGGATACAGACTTTCTCATTTTGTGTTTCATTTTGAGAATTTTCATGGCTATTGGGTGTTCGTCCCAGGAGTGTGCAGGTTTCACGATCGTGTCATTAGAGTTCCAAAATGACATCAGTACTGTGATTGTAAGTGATTCTCATACATTTTTCTTTTTTCTTTTTCTTCAATTCATAATCTTTGTATGAAAGGCTCTGCCATTTTGCTCTTTTATTAGCTGCTGAGTGCACAGGGAAATTTGTCCTAATGAAGAGTTTTCCACACTCTTCGCTCATACAGGGAATCGAACCTGGGACCTTCTGCATGTGAGACAGATGTGCCCTATCTGAGAAGACATTATTATTTGAGCTAATACAAAATTACTGTTTCTTAGGAGGTTCTGACTACTACTAATAATAATCAGCCTTTTAAAGTTCCTCGTTGGACATAGGCCTTTCCCAAGGTCAGCCAGTTTTTTTCGCTCCTGAGTATTAAGGTGGCAAAACATTTTGAACTTATCCAAATCATCATGCCATCTTTATTTTCTGCCATCCACAATTTTGCTTATGATCTCAAGGGATGTTGTGAGTCGCGATGTCCAGTGATTGTCTGATATTCTTGCCACATGGCCTGTCCATTGCCATTTAAGTTTTCAAATGGCTTCTAGGAAATCTCTGACACCTATTTGCTCTCTAATATACTGTGCTGTTTTGCAATCAATGCACATGATGTTTAAGTAACAAATATATTATATATCACAAACTAGAGATAAATTTTAAATCAAAATAATATTGTAAATTATCTATTGAGTTTATTTTGCTGGCTTTTATAATTTTTATTTTATATATTTGTTTTTAAAGAAAATTTGTTATTAATTTCTCGGACCTTCTTCCCATCAGGCACCCCAAACTTTGGCAAATCGAAAAGGGACACATTTTTCCTTGACACCAGTGATGTCACTGAAATGTCAGCAGTGTTACCAAGATAAACAAAGTGAAATGTTTGAAGTTACTTACATTCGAAAAAAAATAGGTTTTTTGTTTTTTTAAAACTAACAAACTTTCGAAGTTACTGAGATACTTTCTTCCAAAAGAATTAATATCAATCTTTTTGTGCTTTCAATCCAACTATTCTTTGGCTTTTATTTGATACAAAAATAGGTTGTTTTTGTTTTTTAAAACTAACAAACTGTTCAGGCTAGTTTTTTTTCTTCGACGTCAACACGTTTCAGTGATGTTAGCGGTGTCAAGGAAAAATGTCCCGTTTCAATTTGCCAAAGTTTGGGGTGCCTGATAGGAAGAAGGTCCAATTTCTCATAATCATTTTACTAGGCAAGATTTATTTCTTTAAACTTATGGCTATATTCTAAATAAATGCCATTTCAATTTTTGCAAGCTAGAATTTCAATTATGATCTTGAGGGATTGCAATATTCAGCAATTGTCTGATATTCTTGCAATGTGGCCTGACACCTGTTTGCTCTATAATATATTGGTCTGTCTTATGATCTTTTCATATGATGGATAAGAGGTGTGTTAGAACTAATTTTTTTCTTTTTGTGCATTACATGGTTCTTAGTTTGAGAACCAATTTCTTGGTGAAGTTCTATGTTTCAGCTCTGTAGGTGACTTGGTGGATGCATTGGTTGTAGACCAATCCTTTTAAGACCAATTGAATCTCCTGAAAGTGAAATTAACCTCATAAGAACTTGGAAAGCTATTTGTGATTTCAGCAAAAACAAAAGATTATTTCCAATGTCTACTTTTGCATTAATCATTTAAAGAAGCATTGAATACAAAAAAATCTATCAGTTAAATTAGCTGGTGACGATGGTGCCAACCACAAGATCGAACTGGAGACCTCTGCCAAACCGCAGCAGTAGCGACTTCATGTGGCAGCGCTGTTAGAACATCCGGGCTCCCCGCTCATGTTTTGCTGCGCCAGACACTTCGCATATGGACACTTGAATCATTTTTTAGCATGATATAAGTGGCCGATTATGAGGAGTGAAAACAATTTGCTTTTGGCTGAAGAAGAACGTTGTTGGTGTAGAGTGATTTGAGAAAAAAACTGTGTTTTCTGGTGTCGTGCTGGAAGAAGTCCTGTGAAAGAGACTTTGTGCCCTGCGGTCCCCCTGTTTTTAAAGAGACCTTTTCTACTATATAGCTGAAATTCAGAACATATGACTTGTGTGTAAGCTTGAAGTTAATGTTTAAAAAAAGGCCTAATTTATATCATCACTGTATATTAAAACTATTACATCTTTCTCATACTTCTACTCAAATCTTTTTTTCCATTTGACCGCGACCCCCTCAAATCCTGGATCTGCTCCTGTATTAGTGGCTTGTTTATAAATAGAGGAAATCTGATAAAAATATTGTTACTTTGCCAAGTTGTGTGCATAAATTGAAATAATTGTATTTCTGTGCTTACTAATAGTCATAAAAGAATTGTACTTCTCACTTTATTTTTCAGGGAATCTGTGAAGTATTTGTTGGTGTGGGGCTTGCTGCTGGTCCCGCTCTTGGTGGGGCCCTCTATGGTGTAAGATTATCATTTTCTTATTTTTTATTCTAATGAAATTAAGATCGCTTAGAAATTAATACAGGCATCCCCTGATATAACACGGTTCGTTGTAGCATGGTTCACAATATAAGCTAGATGGGTGGTGAATCCCAACTTTTTTAACTATATTATTACCAACTTGTCCAGAAAACCATGAATAAAAACAGAATTTCCAGTTGAACCCGTAGCTGAGTGCTATTTTACTACACCGTAAGCCCGTTTGATGATAGGGGTGACACAACTCCCCCCCCCTCCCACTAAGAAACATATTTACCTTACGCCAGCAAACCAACTGTAAAAATGAAATAATTTAGAAAAAAACATTTCGGTAGTGAATGAACAAAAACTTCTTTTATTAATTTGAGCTTTTCTCCTCACGACCTCAGATACAGGGTATCCGAAGGCAAAGCAGCTAAGGGATCAAAGGGTTAAGTCATTGATGTATATATATAAATATTTTGTTTTAAATGCTGAAATTCGGTATACTTGGTAATATATTTGTAGTAGAAATGGAGAGGGGGGGGGGAAAAAACAGTTTCGATGCAATGAGTTCAACCTCAATGCTGCAACACTGGAACAATTCCTTCATGGGGCACGTTCTCGCCTAACACCGGTAAGCTATCACAAGCTTCAAGCTGCTATGACTTCGTTCACACTAGAACTCCCAAACACGATTCGAGCGTGGCTTCAGGTAGCGAGTCAAAAGCTGTCGAGCCCTCACGGCCGGGGCCTGTTATAGCCAGAAACACACCACATCCGGGTTGCTGGTGCTCACCATACAGGTCACCCACGTTCCACATCGTCTATATATGTCGGCGACCTGTTTCCTTCGGGTTTTGCTTTGCTGTACCTTAAGCAGGTCATTTCTTCTTCGTCGACACAATATTGTTGTTATTTTGGTGGTATTTAATAAAAAGCAAACATTAAAAAATGCCTTTGTTTATTTGTTTGAATCTCACTTAGTTTTTATATGATAGATAATGATTGCCTTCTTTCATCTATCACCCGCCCTTGAATATTGTCCATACCCAACCTGCACTTATCACAGCTCTGTTATAACCCGGTTGGATTTCTTGGACCCCAACACCCGAGTTATAATGGGGGGCACTTGTATACATAAAAACACTCTTGGTTAACAAGCTTGTTTTGAAGACCAATTGGTTAGTGTAGTGAATTTGATCCTCACTGAGTATCTCATTATTTTGGCCTTGTGCTAGACTAAGCTAAGCTTAATAAATAATAAGCCAATTTGCATGTAAAGTGAGTTTGATGCTCACCAGATGCCCCACTATTTTGGCCTTGTGCCCGACTAAAATATGCTTATTAAATAACTTTATGGCTTGTCTTGTTGCTGAGATAGTTATATATGAACAATGTGAATTTCTGGTTTCTCTGTCCATAACAATAGACTCTCCCACTTAAAGGTAAGAATTTTGCTGATAAAGACACCTCCTACCCATCATTTGGAACTATGGACCTTGAATATCTCCCATACCCACCTCACAGTTATCGCATCGTTGACTTTTTTGGACACCAACAGCCACATTATAACGGGGGGACGCCTGTACACAAATTCAGATGAAGCCTAAAACAAGATGGAATCTGTATGGCTGTAAAGGTTTTTCAGTTTTCTAGAATTAAATGTTTTTGCAAATATTTATGGTAGACTAGAGTAGCTTAGAGTTTAACAGTACAAACATCCGAAAACCATTAGGTTGTTATATATGAAATTTCATTTTTGAATAGTAAGATGAAGGATGATATAAAAAACAAAATATTAAATCAAAATATGACCCATTTGAAGCAATAGACTTTTTCCAATGATCCTATAATGATAAAAAGCCATCTCTATAAAATTCTTTAGGTTTAATGATCACATTCATTGAAAGCTCAAATGAGGCTTTTATCATGGATATGAAGTTCAAAATGCTTGAAAAGATGCTAATCTGTAGTAGAAATGTCAGGTAAATATAGAGGATGCTGCAAGACTTCATATCCCAATTCTCTAAGTTTGGACAGTCAGATGAGATGTGTGGAGTCTGGAACTGTCATGGAGCATTTCATTCAGTTCATGTGGGACCCATTTTTCTAACATTTTAATCTTTCCTATTGTCTTTAGATGAGGTGATGCAATTGCTGTCCTAAAGTCTCCAGAATGTGCTTGAATTGTTGTTCGTAGGTCATGGACCACTGCTGTCAATAATTCTTAATTATTAACAGGTGTGGGCCTTCATCAAGGTTTATTATTGGTATCCATATTACCAGATCTAAACCTATTGAACCAATGCTGATCAGTTGGCATTGTAGTAGTGTTCACTCCATGCTTTGTTACCAATATCAGCAGCTTGAGCAGCATTATGTCCTAATTTTAGTTTGTACTTGAAAATTAGTCTAACTTCCTGGGTAGACACCATTGCTGTTAAAGGCCCCAAAACCTCCATATAATAAATTATAGTTTTAAGAAGGGTCATTAACATTCAAATAGTTTTTCGGACGATTGAACTCCTTCTTGTTGTTTGTGGTGTTAACACTACGTTCCGGCTGATCCATTCTTCAGCCTTCTTCAGTTGATATGTGCTGCCTCTTTGATTTTTCGCTGTTTCCAACAGCGTTCCCTGTCAATAATCCGGACTTCTTACCAGAAAGGAAAATGATCTCCTTTCTCCTTCCAGACATGGTCAGCCATTCCAGATTTTTCTATCTTGGCCTTGATTATGGCTTTTTTGTGCTCTTAAGAAGACCTGATTATTGACAGCAAACACCGTTGGAAACAGAAAAATCAAAGATGCAGCACATATCAACATG
>VCCN01001960.1:134850-154768 GCA_006491835.1 Architeuthis dux
TTTTTTTTTTTTTTTTTAAATTTATTTTATTTAATTTCTTTTTTGTGTTTTTCTGTAGGCTGGTGGTTTTATTCTTCCGTTTGTCGTGACAGGAAGTGTATTTTGGGCAATCATTCCCGTTAATTTTTGGATTCTGTCAAAAAGTAAAACTAAAAGTGCGTAATTTAAAAGTTTTTTTATTTTCTAAATATAGTTAAAATATATATTTTTTAAATTTACCGGCTGATAAGATGCTACAAGTGGTAAGACACACCCTATAATTAGCTTGGTATTTTTTGGAAAAAAATAGCTTACCATACTAGGGTTCGTGAGGGTTGGCAAACTCCTTGCCTACAACTTGACCTACAAGTGCTAAAATGCATGGTTATTTTTGAGGAAAAATAAAAAGGTGTTTTATTCGGGAAATACAGTATTTTTATTATTAGCCTTTTAAGGTAAGTGTAATTGTAAGACATTGGGGTTAATAGGCCTTACCCTGCCATGCTGACCCATGACTTGTTGGCAGGGGCAAAGAGATGGATACATGCCTTTTCCATGGGCAATGGTTCAAAGTGAATGAAAACTGTCTCTGTTGGAGTTTGGACTTGGGTTGCTGATCCCATTCTCCGTGCCGATAACTGCTCAGCCACTCCCACATCCTGGTCTTTACATATAAATATGAAGATTTACATCAAATATATATAAGAATATTTTATTTGATTTAAAATCTTCAAAATTGTGATTGCTATCTTTCTTTTTCCATTTGTAATTACAAGTAAAAAAAAATCCAGTTTGAATTTTGTGCTACCATGGTTTGTTAAGCAAAGTAAATGGAGTTGAAATCTGTACTAACCTGACATGTACCCATCCGACAAGCTGGTATATGCCACCTCTGTCAACTTTCTCTCCCCTAGACGATGATCCCTGTCAATTATCTCAATCCCATCCCAGAGGGGGTAATGTGTACTCTTTTCACTCCAGATATGGTCCGCCATACCAGATTTTTCCACCTCTCCTTTGGCTACGGCTTTCTTATGTTCCTCGAGTCTGACTAAGTGATGGCTGGTCCCCCCCCCCCACTTATGTACTTTGCCACATATGCATGGGATGTTTTACATGCAGTCTTTAGTTAGACCCTTCTCCTGTGGAATGTTAATGACTGTTCACAAAGTAATTGACAATATAAGATGCACTTTTAAAAAAAAAATCGGTCCTCTACGTTGACGGTCAAGCTTGGGACCTACAAATCTCTCCTAGGATAGGTTCTTGAAAATTTGCCTCAATTTTATTTTTCCAACATATTTCACGCTAATTTAGCGTGCATCTTAAATGCTTCAAAATCTGATAATTTCTTGACCAAATGTTTACTTAGAGCAACTACTTGGTGAAAAATCTTATTTAGATACGGTAGGTAAGTGGTTAGTCATGTTCAAATGCAGTAGGTGCTAAAACCAACAGATTTTCATTACTTGCACCATCAGAATTTGCTCTCACCATATGTGTAATTGAGGTTCCGGTGGTCTAACAGGTAATAGCACGGATAATGGAATCAGAGTTCAGGGTTCAAACTGGATGGGACAGTTTGCATTCACTTCACACTAATGCCCTTGGGAAAGGCATGAATCCATTTCTTCCCCCCCCCCCCTGACTATGGGTAAATAGAAGAGCAGTTGGAGCCCTTTAGCCCTGTAAGGCAGTCCATCTTGGGTGTCGGGCTAGCATCCCGGCCCCATAAAAATGCACAGTTGCTATAAACAATGCTTGGATATCCAAGGATCGTTCGAGAAATGGAGACAAAATCATTGCTTCATGTGTCGTGAGACACGGGAGCATCTGAGCTGATATGTATAATCACTGGAGTGAATGAAAGTTTGGATGTATTTGTTTAATAAATCTTACCTTTTACATAAAGACTTAGTCCATAATATTATACAGTTAGACCTCGATTATCTGAACGAGACTGGTGGGGAATATTTTGTTCGGATAACTTATCCGATCATAAAAAAGGAAGCCATCCTGAACACAATTACGGGACCTTGAAATCTTGTTCGGATAATTGAGGTTTGAGTGTAATCCATTTTGTTTTCAAGCAGTGGCGTATCTATGGAAAATAGCACCTATGGCAAGCACTCAAATTGCGCCCCAAACATCTGACACAGTGACACTCATCTTTTAGATGGCTTTACCATAATATCAACTCAAAAATACATGTCATGATGGAAACGGTGATGATCCGTATAATCTGAATAGCTTTTCCCAGTGCTGTGTTGAATGAGAGAAGAACACCTAAAAAGCTTTGATTGTTCCTAAAAATGCAACCATCATTGTATTCTGCTTGGCTGCATGTACACCCACCGAGTTGAATGAGTGATTGTTGCAATTCACAAACACTGTCAGATAGTTTTTCTTATTTAATGAACATCTGTGTCCAGTCCTCATACGTCTGAAGAACAGTTCTTTTTTTCACTATCTGAGGATGGCTTGTCTGACTTTAATAGAAACTGTTCAGTGGCACCCAGGGCACATTCCACACCCTAGATATGCCACTGTTTTCAAGGTACCAAAAATTGTGTAATTGTTGGCAAGATACATTTATACTTAAGGATGCTTATAAATGCATTGTAAAGATGATTTAGGATATTTAATCTTTCTACTTTCAGATTGGACCCTTGAGAAAAAGGGTAACATGCTGAAACTTTTAAAAAATCCTATGGTGCTTGTGACTTGTTTTGTTATAATGATTTCATCCACAGTCTGGGCCGGATTAGATCCGATTTTAGAACCACATCTTCGCATTGTAAGCATTTCTTTTAGTTTTTCTTTTCTACTTGTGACTGTAATACTCTGAATGAACTGAAAACGTTTGTGTCCGGTTGATTTGTCAAATGACGTGTTGCTGACGCACAGTCAACTGACTGCAGTTGTGTCATGCAGACGATTCGGAGACAACCTGTTTGATGAACATCAGCTTTGCCCACTTGGCTTTTCGTTGAATCCTTCTTTTTTTTCCTGTACCATTTAGAGGTTAGGAAAAAAGCAGTGAAATTTATGAAAAATAATTTTATTTTACATCTTAAATAACATTTGGAAGAACAGGATGAGAAAAAACATATTATATTATAAAATGAATGATCAGAGAAATAAACCAACAGACATTGACACCCTATTTTAAAAACGTAAATAAAACGAAAGAAAATTAGTTTTTGAGTTTTTTCTTGGCAGCTATAAAGAAAAAAGCCCAAATTTCAGTCAAAAACGAAAAACAAATTTTCAGTAATTATTAAGTAGAATATCACAATGTTTCGAAGTCATTTTTTGTTTACTAGATTTTTTAGGTTCTAGGTCATTTCATTGAATAAAACTTTTATATGCAATTTTTTTTTCATCAGGTGTCGATCTTCTGCCAAAATAAATTCTTTTATCATTCCTATAAGTTATATAAGCATAGATTAATTAAGCTTATTTGTAAAGCAGGTTTTTAGATGTCTAATTTTACATGTTGTCAATAACAACAACAAATTACTTCTTCAAAAGATGTGTCTCTCTTCTTTCCTCAACAGAAAAATTAAACTGTTCTGTCAAGAATGTTTAAGAAATCTTTCAAAAATAAAATAGGCCTCCAAAAATTGATTTAAAAAAAATTCATTTTTTGTTTTTATCATCCAATGTTGTTATTTAACATGTAAAATAAAATTATTTTTCAGAAATTTCAGTTTTTTTTTTTTCCGTTTAACTTTTAAATGGTACAAAAAAAGTATTCGATGAAATGGCAGTCCTCAAAAAGCCAAGTTGGCAAAACTAATGTTTGTCAAACAGGTTGTCTCCGAATTGTCCGCATGACGAAACTGCTATTGGCTGAGTGTTTGTTGGCGACACGTCGTTCGATGAAACAACTGAGAACCAAATAACAGGTTCATACAGAATAACATTAAAGATTGAAAATAAACTTGGAAAAATGATATATATAAGTTAATTGGGTAAATGAGTACTTGTAGCAGCAGAAGCTGTTACATCCATAGTCAACCTTGTCAGGGTCTCATCAAAGCTTTTAACTTTATAGTAAGAATAATAATTCTGGTTACATAAGAACAAATATTTTTGGTCCTGAGTATACATTACCTGGGCTATGTGTAATTATAATAACTAGTAAATGCCCATTGTTTTGCTAATGGTATACCCATAGATGTGTCTGTATGTTTACACAGTAATATGAAAGGTTAATGGTACTGTTATCTAAAATTCTTGTATTCATTTTGGGTAACAAATAAAATCGACATAGAAGTAGTTGTAGTTATATTATAAGCAGCCAATGAATGCATGTACACACAGCAGAACATCACACCATTGTTTTGCTAACATTTACCTAAAGATGTTTTCTGTGCCAGTATGTTTACACAGTAATTTGAAAGGTTAAAGGTATTGTTAACTAAAATTCTTGCCTTCATTTGGGGTAAAAAATAAAATCGACACATCAGCAGCAGTAGTTGTAATTTATATTATGAGCAGCTAACGGATGCATGTATATACAGAGCAGAACATCCAATTTTGTGTTCACATTACCCCCTTCCTCTCTTTCTATTTGTCGTCACAGACAGAAGACAGCTTGCAAATTATATTAAGGATTTTGACTTTTTTAAAAATCTTTTAATTTAAAATTTTTTTTTTTTAAACAGTTTTCCCTGAGTAGTCCAATTGTTGGATTGTTATTTCTGCTGATGTCTGTGACATACGCTATATCATCACCCTTCTGGGGACATCTCTCTGATAACATGGTATGTTGGTGCTAAAGTTATTTTTATTTATTTTTTATTCATTTTTATAGTTTGACAATGCAATCTATAAACAGCATTTTCTGTTTTTCACTGCTGTTTGCTCTAGTAGTCAAAGAGTGTATCCACTGCCAGATTTAGGCATAAGCTTTAGGCCAGTCATGGGCAAACTGCGGCCCGCAGGCCACTTGCGGCCCTTTTGACTTTCTGAATGGCACGCGTAATTCCATGAGGAAAACATCGCTCAGCGAAATGATGCATGCAAGCTATGTTGTTAGCAAAAAAGTTTGTAACATTCTAAAAATTATTCTGATGGTGAATTTGTGGCCCAGTTTATGATCAGCAATATCTCACATGGCCCACTGCTCAAAAAAGGTTGCCCGTGCCTGCTTTAGGCATTGATCACCCCCAACACAGCATGCTGCCAAAAGACGTTGGTCACGTAACGGTTTCTGTTGAGTGACTAACAAGACCTGTTTAATTATTTTTTTTTTTTTTTTTCTTCCCTCATTTGCATGTTCACACCAGATGTGTAGTGGTGATTGTTGGGTATTAAGTGACAGCAAGACTCCTCAATACTCCATCAGCACTCTCCTCAGTATTTTTGCTGATTTCATTAATGCTGGATGGTTTAAATTCTCTCCTGGGATTCTAATTCTAATCTCTTTGCAAGGCTCTGTGGTCTGCTGAAAGGGATTTATGAAGGGTTCTGCCTGTTGCCGGCACCCGGAATTTGTTGAGAAAAGAAGCCGATTCTATTGCATGAGAATTCAGCCTTCTTGTGGAGGGTAATTATTTTGTGTTGCGCCAGCTTGAATGCTTTATATTTCTCCATAATACTGGTGGTAAAAAGGTTGGTTGAAATTGACTCCATTTGGTTAGCAATCAATGGCTGGAAAAGGAATTAACGAGAGACAGACGAAATACAAAAGGTAATTTTGAAAGAGACAAGCATTTTTATTTAAGGGTTGAAATTTAGTTTGTGTATGTGTATGTGTGTGCATATTTAAAAGTCCATTGTCTGAGTGTGTGTGTGTGTGTGTGTGTGTGTGTGTGTGTGTGTAAATATGTAAGAATCCTTTGTTCGGATCTATTTGTTTTGCATATGAAATAGTTCAGTGATATTAAAATGTGTACGTAAAAGGGGATTTGTTTTGTGTATGCAAGAGTTCAGATATAATAAAGATGTATGTAAAAGGGAATTTGCTGACTTTGTTCTGGGTATTTTTATACTCTGCCCGTCCCACGTGGTGTTGGATGGGCAGAATTCACGGGAGGCAATGGCGCTGTGAAACACGTCCATTTGTTTCAACGACTGGAGAAAAAGGAGGCTGATTCAAATCTCATGCCTGTCACATGATTAATTGCTGGTCCCTCATTGGCCATTGTTACAAGGCCGTGCGTGGAATCAGGGAACCAACCCTTAATCACGGTGGACAACTCTGCTTCGACCAGATTCATCAACTATTTCACAGATCTTTATCTACAATGACTAGATCTGGTCTTCTGATCTGGATTGGCACACTCCATCGAGTCACATTAGTGAAATATCTCGTCAGCCTTTCCAGGACAAAAACATTTCTCACAAGATACTAGTATTACCCGCTTTACTCCACTTTGCTTTTACGATATATTTCAAGCTGCCATAACTTTGAACTGTGTCTGTGAGCATCTGTACTTTATCTCAATTTAGTTTGTGCATCTGTTAGCAAGATGTGTCCTAAGGTATCAGATAAGCCTGAGAGCTTGTAATGGTATACAACTGGCAGACATGGAAGACAGTTATTTTTGGGTCTTGGAACGCTCAAAAGATTTTCCCATATAAATAAATGGTAACTACTTCTTTGCTTTATGCCATTTTGGGTTTCAAAGGAAAGCTCTACTTTCAGATACTATTGGTTAAAAAAACTGATGTGACAACATGAATTCATTTATAAAATTTTCTATTTTGAAAATCCAATTTTATTTTATTTTTCTAGTCTGACACGAAAAACTTGCTCATCCCAGGATTTTATTTAATGGGCATTACATTACTCTTTCTGGGTCCTTCTCCAATTTTGAAAATACAAGAAAAGTAAGTATTCTATTCAGTTTCTGCATATCAACCCTTGATGGGTCATTTAATGCCGAAATCAGTTTAAAATCCCCAATAGTGTCTTGCGACTTTGGCAAACGGTTTTTTTTTTTCTTTTCTTTTTTAAAACTAAAACTTGCAACTTTGGTCAAATTCTTTTTTTTTTTTTTTTTTTTTTTTTTTTATTTTTTTAAGTGTCTTGCTACTTGAATGGTTTTTTGTTTTGTTTTTTTTTTGTTTTTTAAAAAATAGTCTAGCGATTTTGGTGAAAGGTTTTTATTTCCTTAACCAGAGTCTTGCGGCTTTGGTGAACAGTTATTTTTTTTTAACTAGAGTCTTGCGACTTTGGTGCAAAAACAGGTGGCGCCTGTTTGGGGCGATCTTACCCCTCTGCAGGGTATGTAGTCAGCATATTCCAGGCCACATACTGCAATGAGGGGTTTGATATAATATATCCCCGTTGAAGGTTAACTCTTTGAAAGTCCATAGACATGTGCATTTCGTTTACAAACATTGGAATCGTGGCCCACTGAACCAGGGGACATTGATCAGACACATTTTATTTATTTATTTAATAAAATTTTACAACGAAAATTCAAATTCCACTTGATTAATCATCTGTTCACCCCTGTGTCCGCCTGTAAGTAAAATATGCTGTCCAAACTCCTTTGCCCCCGAGTTCGTACACAGGTCAGTTAAGTCATCCAAACTTTTTTACAAAACATTTTTCTAAGAACAAATATTTCTACAGAGAGGAACAAATAGATTTGAGAGGGCCGATATGTTTTACATGAAACTTCAAGTGTATTAAACAATATTTCTCCAAGAAAAGAAAACACTTTACACAGAGGAAAAATAATTTCCACAGCTTTTTGCAAAAGGGCTTAGAAGGTCAATTCATTTTACACTGAAATTTCAAGTGTATTTTTCTTTGGAGGATATTTGGTTGCTTGGCATGGCATGTTTCTGCACCAAATTTATCAACACAACATTTTGCATGATGGCTAAGAAAATAAAGATAATACTGTTACGTAATGGTCAGTGAGAAGCGATGTAGCTAAAAATACCAGTTGAAAAGGTTCTCACGGTTGAAGAAGAAAAAGAAGGGCCTCGTTCCCCAGACAGCTAGGGTCGAAAGTGAAGAATTGGGCGCCAGTTTTTGCCAAAATGGAATGTTAGTTGGTCGTTAGAAATAGATTAGCAATTTTCGGAGCTTCCTATTAATAGAATTTATATTTTAATTATTGGCAAATAAATAAATAAGGAATACTACTTTGTAATTATCATTTAACAAATCTGGTGTTATCTCCCTGGAGAAATCAGGTCATTATAATATAGGTTGGGGGGGGGGAACGCTGAACGCACACTATTATCATTAAGTTACAAATTAAACTGGAAATTGCTTTATTCTCCAAGTTAGAACATTTTAACAGAAATCTTGCTACGATGTGCTGTTTTTGCTGTGTTATGCTTACAAACATACAGAAAATTGGATCATTATAATATAGACCAGTGCTTCTAAAACTATTTCACTGTCATTCACCCTCAAGTCTTTATTACAAAATCTCATTCACCCATGACTAAATTTCCTTATGTTTTTGATCATTTTCATCTTGTATTAGCCATGAGGTCATGACTAATACAACCCTATTGCTATATTTTAATATAATACAAGTATGATTGCATTCTACGAAGTAACGTATTTAGTTACGATTTTATTCTATACTTTGAACTAATTTGTTGCAGTGTTTCTAAAACTATTTCAGTGTCATTCACCCTCAAGTCTTTATTACAAAATTTCATTCACCCATGACTAAATTTACTTAAGATGAAAATGATCAAAAACATATCTCTCTTGAGTATAATTTTATACCTAATTCATTTTGTATCACGAGCAAAAAGATGAATGAAATCGTTTTTTAAGTGTTTATTTTATTCATGTTTTTTGAACATCTGAAAAAAATGTAAAGAAAAATTGGGGTGACAAAAAAATTAACACAAAAAATTATTAGAATTTTTCTAGTTTATATAAAGTTAAGAAATAACAGCCTTAGAACTTAGAATTGGATTTTTTTAGACTGTTTTCTTATTGTATATGTTTATTGCAAAAATTAATTTTTTAAATATTGAAAAATAAGTCATTCACCCCTCCATGTTTCATTTACCCCTCCAGTTTCATTCACTCCCAAGACAATTTCATTCACCTTTGGGTGACTCATTCACCAGTTTAAGAATCTCTGATATAGATGTCTCTGTGACTAGCATTATATTTGAAAACATTTCCCTAATCCGCCTGCTTTACAATTTGTTGAACTTATTCTTAGACTCAGTCTTATTTATTTTTTATGACTTGATACTGTCAAATGTTTTTGGGATCATATGTAGAATAGGTACCCCAAATTTGATTTAAACTAAAAGGTCAAATCTGAGTTGACACAGCAATCTTACTGAAAAGTAAACAAACTCATTCCATGTGATATTTTGTGAAAACTCAACTTTTTTTTTTTTTCTTTTTTTTTTTAAATAAAAAATAAATAAAAAGTTATAATTTATTCAAAATTTAATTCAATCACAACAAGGATAACAACAGCAAAACCTTTTTGCATACAAAACAAATGGTTCTACATATGATCCAAATTTTGAATAAGACTTTTTTCTATAAAATGACACAAAGAAAAATATCAATTTGTTCTAGCAAACAAGTTCTGTTTCTGTTTTTGTAGCTACCTTTGGCTGGATATTGTGTGTCTTGCTGTTCTAGGAATTGCGGTTAGTCTATCAGTTGTCCCTACTTACGACATGCTTTTAGAACATGCAGAGTAAGTATACATTCTTTTCTTGTTTATTTTACTTGATCATTAACACTTTCAAGACTTCTGGGACATATATATCCCAAGGTTTTTATGACTGCTGGACAGTGTTTCCCCGAAGCTGTGCACAAGAAAATTTTAATGCTGCACACTAATTCTGAAATTTTCAGATAAAGAAAAAAAGTTTCAATAATAAAACTTGCTCACAGATTTTTTTGTCCTGCACAGGCTATGAAAAAATTAGAGAGAACATTGCTGCTTGGATATATATTCTGTAGATCTTTTTAGAAGTAATAGGTTAGTCTTGAAAAAGTTAAATCAGTTCAGTGAGGTTAGTTGGGAGAGGGTACAGAAATAGTTAAAACTCTTACATCATTTTCAGCAATTCTTGCTCCTTTACAATCTCTTTTACTTTCTGCAATCCATTTGCTTTCAATCCATCTTGCGGACAGTCGCTAGATGATGGTCAGGCGACACCTGGCACACATGGTCGTCTTTACTGGGCGAGGAATCAGTTCCAAGATTGCTGACCAGTGTTGCCAACTCAAAAAATATTTTCGCGCTAGTTTGACTGCTAAAAAGCGCTAAATCTTTTTAAATTGCCAAAACCACCAGAAAGAGGCTAAAATGTTTAAGACGAAAACGTGCTAATTTTGCGCTTTTTGCAATGCCAAAACAAGAAACACGCTAAATATAGTGCAAAACGCCCTAAATTGGCAACACTGGTGCTGACCCCCTTCATGCTGTTGTCTAATATCTGTAAACTATTCAATGCCTTGATTGTTCTTGGGAGGAATAGTGGAGTGGTTTCCTTAATTCATTACAGTACTAAAAAAAATGTGATTTTCTTGGTTTGCTGTCCGTAACACTGGGCTCCTCCACTCAGTAAAATTTTGGCGATAAAAATACCTGCTACCCGCCATTTTGAATCTATGGACTGAAACGAATTCACTTTTTTAAAAAGAAATTGTTTCCTAGAAATTCAAATATATCCGTGATTTTTTTCATTAACTAGTATGGTAAATATCCTTAAATGTGAATTCTATCTGAATTTGAAATAATGTTGCATTAACTTTTTATTCTAGCTATTTCCTTCTGATCTGTGATATCACTGGTAGGATTTGTTAAACAAAGAAATCAAAACTATCATTTTTCACTCTAGTGATTACACTTGTAATTGCAAATCGTATCAGATGGGGAGAAAAATAATAAAACAATTATGGTTGTGTCTTAGCTTGAACCGATATACATATGCAAGCTTTTATCTTTTATTGCTGCCCACTGACTTTACCATTACCCCCCCCCCCATTAGCTATTTTCTGTAATGGAGTCATTCGATGTCAAATCAACAAATCTTTAGGGCAAAAATACCATGACCAACACGGATTTTGTTAAAATCTTTGAGACAAATTGAATGGCACCTGTCTCACATTTCTAGCTCAAAGGGTTCTGGAGATACTGGCCTCTGAGCATTAATAACAGAATAGGACTTTTATATGTATAATGTAAATGCATTTTACTATAGAAAGGGATCGTCAGTGCTCCAGAATTAAGGCAAGCATTACCAACATAACAGGGCTATTTTACGTATAATGTAAATGCATTGCTAATGACTTTACTATAGAAATGCATTGTTAGACAGAATATGGTTGTTATATGTATCATTTATTTTTCCAGAAATGCTGGAATGGTAACCTCTATAAGCACTCATGCAATTGTTGCAGGCATTTGGACATCAATGTACGCCTGTGGGTAAGTAATGATATTCTTTATTCTTTCTTAGTCATTCATTTTAATATCCTCTTAACATAAGGTTGAACATTCAAAATGGAGTGATGACATCTTACACTGGAAGTTGTTGTTGTTGTTGACTATTTGATGAATTTGGTAATTTATTTAGAACTGTGGTTTGCACACCCATGACCTTGACCCAAATGAGGGTTGCACGGAGGCTCCTGGGTGTCGTGGGATGATTTGAAAAAAAAAAGAAAAAATGTTATAAAAATGTTAAAAGTAAAAAAGAATAGTGCAAATATATCTACATTAAATTTCAGAATATAAATCATCATTGAGACTTTTAACGTCGTCTGACTTACTAATGCCTTTGTTAGCTTGTCGTTCCTTCTGTTTTAGCTGTGTGTAGTTCAAAACGCATTTGATTCTACTGTATTTAGCGTGTTAAGAAAAGAAGCTGAGAGATGAAACAAACTTGTGTTGAGAGGGCGATTATAGCCTGACCATAGAGCTTCCAGGCTCCCCACTTTTCCGGGCTCCTCACTTTTCCGGGCTCCCATTTTCGTGACCGGAAACCGGGGCTCGTAAAACAATGGCTGTTGGGTAAATTGTCGGTGTGTTTATTCATTTTAAAAAAACATACATATAGAAGCATAGATACATACATATAAACATTACAAGACTCTGGAACAAGAAAATAACAAAGTATCGATAAATTTATGAAAACTCCTGATGTATTCCAATCTGTTCATGTCCAGTACTTGTACAGCAATACCTTGAATAGTGCGGTTTTGATTAGTGTGGGTTATGGTATTGCTGTACAAATTAACTAAGTATGAGCTGAAAAAAAGAACACATTAAATTATAATAAGACCTTGAACAGTGCGGTTTTGAACATTAAGGAAAATTCTGGAATGAATTAACTGCTCTAATTTAATAATCAAGTACAAGTATACATTGATTTCAGTAAAATTCGGTAAAATTTATTGGATAAAACTAAGTGAAGAAACCACGCACAAAAGATTCTGTATTCAGGGTCACAGCCCAAAAAGGTTTGGGAAACACTGATTTAGACCAATATTGGCTGATATGCTCTCAATTCATCATGAGTACAAGTTTCATTCTCTCTCTTGCACAAAACTCAAATAGGATTTTACAAAAGTTTTTATTATTTCTTTCTCACTCAGAAGTCATACCTCATTTTAGAAGTTTAGACAAATACCAAATTTGATGTTAGCTGAAGATGTAAATTTAATATGGCTGTCATTAATCATTTATCTGCAGTAAAACCAGAGGACACTGCCATAAACTACAAATTCAGACCCCCACTGGTGTTAGAAATCATTGTTATTATGCATAGGAAAATAGAAGTGTGTGACCATGTAAGTTGCAACTGTAAAATAGATTTTTTTTACCCTCCAAAATCTGTCTGAATATCACAATGAATAGTGTTCTGTGTGTTTGAATTATGTTGTTTCAGATCAACTTTTTCCCCATTTATTCTCTAAATAAATATTTTCTCCTTTCATTTTGTTACAGTGAATTTGTAGGACCAAGTCTGACTGGCTATTTGGTAGATATTGTTGGCTTCCAATTGAGTCTCACATACATTGCTGTTGGATGTTTCTGTGCTGTAAGTATCTGGGTTCTAAAGACAACCAACCTTCCGAGAAAAGCTTTCTTCTAACCACTGGGTATTTATGGGGGGGGGGGTTGTGTGTGTCAACTCCAGTCCAAGTTGGAGTTGACTCTGCCCCCCCCCTAACAATAACACGTCACTGTAGTAGAAAAGTCTCTTTCAAAAGGGAGGACTGCAGGGCACAAAGTCTCTTTCACAGGACACCTCTTCGGAGGGAACCTCTTCCACACGATACCGGCAAATGCACTGTTTTCTTTCAAATCTTTGCTTCTACGCTAACGTTTGTCAGACCGCAGCCAAAAGCGAATTATTTTCACTCCCCATAATCGGCCACTTATATCCTACTAAGGAATGATTCAAGTGCCTGTATGTGAAGTGTCTGCCGCAGCAAAACATGAGCGGGGAGCCTGGATGTTCTAACAGCACTGCCACACAAAGTCTCTTCGACTGTGGCTAGGCAGAGGGCTCAGGTTAGATCTTGCGGTCTGCACCATCAGGGGAGTAAACTCTTCACTGTTTGTCTATCATGTCACGTTAAACCAAAGCGATATATAAAATTAACAAATTAACATTTCCCTACCGTTGAACCCATTCCAATAGTTAAATTTTCTAGGGAAAAAAACAACTTTCCCTTCTACACATATATTTACATACGTATGAAATCAAATGATGGATAATTTTATATCCGACAGAATATGATAATTATAAAGACATTTATTAGTTGAGAACCTATATTTGACGTATGTAACTATTGGATTTTGGCCTTGATTATGGAATTATCCGAATGTTTATAAACCCAAATAGAAAATACACACTTGAATGTAAAAGTAAGAACGAAGCTTACTGTGAATGATATGAACGACTACTACTGACTGAACAGCATTCATGTCACATAAATAACCAAGAGGTTTTTAATTTTAACGTAACTATTAAAAATAAGTTTTTGGAATTTTGTTAAGAGTCAGAATGTATTAAGAACATTATAAACAATTATCACACAAGATAAATAAAATATGAAGGCATATGTAAAAGACGTGAAAGAATCCTTTATGTAATGAAGAATTATTAAGTATATTGAAAAAATGTCCCTTTGTTTCGCGGAACCCCTGGAAAAGTCATGCAGAACCCTGGGGTTCAGCGGAACACAGTTTGAATACCGCTGTACTAGACCATCTTGTTTACAAAAAGAGGCATCGAAAACAAGATGGTCTAGTACAAGAACCCATCTGGACACAGATGGCAGAATGAACAATTTATCCCCGGGGATCAAATGAGGGTTCTGAAACCACAGCAATAAGTATATGCTAGTTCTTGGGGATTTTTGTTATTTCTTTTGTTTGTTTGGGTTTTTTTTGTTCTTTCATTTTTTAAAAATTTTATCTTTCATTTTTTGCTTATTTGTTTTGTTTTTTTTTTTTGTTCTTTTTTCCTCCCTTTCATTTATGCTGTTGTCTGTTACAAAGCAAAATAGTTATGTGAAATAGTAATATTCTTTCTTTATTTTCAGGGAACTTTGCTGCTTTTCATCAAAGTATTTGGCTGTTTCTCAGAGTGTTGTTCATAGACTCGTGATTTCATCAAAAATCATCAATCCAGTTTGTTAAATATCGCTTTTAAGGGAGTTGACTTGAGTCGATAGATACAATAAAAAAATAATTAGTACTGCTAATAGGTTCTTTTTGCATTGAAATAAATAACAAAAACTGTTTAATTTTTATTTTAAATTTTAATTGTTAAAATGCAGCTAATATGCGTTTTGTTAAAGTATCTGAAGATATTTCCTATCAGTGCCATTTGAAATTTATATATCCAAAGCCCCCACCTCCACAAAAAAAAAACATCAATATTCTAATGGGCTTTTTCCATCAAAAAATGATCTCATCTCATTTCAAGAAAGAAAATATTTTGAATTTATAACTTTTAAACGTTATTAAAAAAAAAATTTAAAAAAAGCTGATTGAATCATGTACATCCTTCGTGGTTGACGATGGCTTCAGTTCTGAGTGGAGACAGACCGGGATGACCAGGGTGTTCTATAAGTCATGAGCTCCACAACATGTTTCTGGCCTTAAACATTTCTTGGTTTCGAATCGGTTTTGCAATATGGGAAGCAATTTATGCTGATGACGTATATATACAAAATGGCGATGGCTATTGCTATACATAATTGACATTATCAGCAAACATTGTAAATAGAATTAAGAGGAATTCATTTTCATTGACTTTATGTAACCAATTTTTTAATAAGCATGTGTGAAAGTGTAAGTTATATATATATATATCTGGAATCGTGAGAACAAGTGATCGTGGGGGAACTTTTTTTTTCCTCATTCATTCATTTAATAAATAAATAAAATTATTTACCAAATGACTCTGATTCATTATTAAACTTCATTGTTTCCATGACTTAAAGATATGATTGAGAATTCAAAATAGACCATCAATAGAAAAAAAAAAGACTGTTTTTGCTATGTTTCTTGTACTTTCAGATTTAATGAATACTTTATAGAATGACTAGCTGGGGTACCCAGTGTTGTCCTGTGAAAAAGAACTCCAAATCTAACACTGGAAAGCAAATGAAATTTTATAGAGATTTCATGAAATCGGGAAGGGCCTCGCGCACACTCCCGGGCAGACCCTATGCAGGCTGGGAACTGGCAGATTCACCGACAGCAAATTACCGACATTTATCGAGATGTAAAATTCATCGAGATACAATTCACTGACATATATATTTACCAAGATCTTTAAATTTACAAACAGATTAAGAATTAAAAAGAATTTACTGGAACAAAAAATATATTAAAGATTTAGAAATCGTTCGGTGGTGGGCCCTGCTGTTTTCAGCTATTTATGTACTTCTCAAACTCAAAAAAAAGGTAAAAACTTGGATAAGAATTATTTTTATTGTAAGAAATATTAATATCATTATTCGTTAAAAAAAAAAAAAAATGAATTGAAAATTTTTCAATCTACAAATTATATTTTTCATGTTTAGGAACGGAGATTTTTGTCTTTGAAAAAGTTGTTTCCAGTGTAAACAATGGGACGTACTTAAAAATTAGCATATAGAAAAAATAAAATTCAATAATTCACATCATAGTTCAGCGTCATTTTTATATTTCAATGTTTTTAATTTAATTTTAGATATTTACTTACTTTTTTTTTTTTTTTTTTTTTTTTTATGATGTAGTATTGTAAATCATTATTTAATTTTTGACTACTATCTATCTTGATCTTGAATTTTTTAGTTGCATTTTTTAAATCAGGAATTAAGATGAAGGTAAATTATTTATTCAGTGTTGTGTGTGCTTTTTTTATTAAACTAAAAAAAGTTAAGATACATAAACTTTGCATGGATCTCAGTTTGAGATACCCCTTAATGTGCACAACATCACATGGAGAGACCATAAGACAGCACATTATATTAGAAAACAAACAGGGGTCAGATATATGATAGAAACCATTAGAAAACTCAAATGGCAATAGGCTGGTCATGTTGCAAGAATGTCAGACAACCGCTGGACATCACAACTCACAACGTTGATCACCAGAGATCATATGCAAAACTGTGGCCAACAAAAAAGTCCAGAAAATATTGGCTCCACGACACCCATAATAGAGGTTTGGCGAATCTTGTTCACGCAAAGGGTGCATGTCTGTATCGGTCCTAAGGCGGATGGGTTGTTTGAATTGTGCATCGGATAAAGTTTTATCTTCGTCGCCAGTGTAAAGACGTGAGTCGTAAGCACAATCCATCAAACTTCAATTGCAAATGGCCACCCATAACTCTCGCAATCTCTTTCCAGAATCTTACATTGGGGAAGGTCTATGTCCAACAACAGACGCTAAAAGGCTGATGATTGGTATGGTTTGGTACTTTGGGTGTTGTCTTATACCACCAAAGTGAGCTAAAACCATGAAATTCAGGTCTCATTTTATCTAAAAGTCACCTTATCCACCGAGATATCAGCCACTCCAGGATAAAGCTATCGTATAAGATATTTCACACAGAAATATCTTATCAGCTGCTTCCAAGTGGTTAGCAAGACATTTTATCATTTACCCTGGATGTTGTTGGCTTTCCCACCCCGCTCTCAAGAGTTCTATGCTGACCAGTGGTGCTTCCCAGCAGCCTTGCCAGAGCTTGCAAAGTTTAGCACCATTGAGCCCGGACTGCATTACCAATTATGCCACAGAGACCTACTGGGAGCAGAAGCTTGAAATAACACTGTTAAACCTACTCTTCTTTCTGATCGTTCGTTTACATTTCTGGTAGTTACAGTAATTTAATATATTTCTCCATTTATATTTTTGTTAGATAAAGTATTATAATTTAAAATGACTAAAAAGTAGTCATAAAAATTAAAATAATAACAAACAACAAGGAGTTCAATCATCTGAAGAACTATTTGAATGTTAATGACCTTTCTCAAAACTATAGAAAATAAAAATTTACTTGTTTAACTATTATAATAATGCATACATATTTTATTCAGTTCTAAAAAACACATAATATAGATTTATAGAATACTATAATAGTATTCTGGTTGGATTTGAAGTGAAAGAGTACGTTTTTTGGTCGAACCATACCTGGGTTGGTACAAAAAGCTGGCGCCGCCATTGATAGCTATCACTGACATAAAAAGAAATTTCAAAAACTGACCCTGCATGACCTGACCTTATGCAAGAGCCTTTAACCTCAAAGGTTTCTGTACATTAACCTCAACTGTTATAATTAATTATCTTAACGTTTTTATTACTTAATGATGCCTGCAATAAAGACTTTATATTTTACTTTAAAAAAAAACAAAAAAACTTTTCCTATTAATAGTGAAATGTTCATATTACATCAACATTTTTTTGTGTAGGTGTTTTAAATTGAATTGATTGATGTTTTGTTTAATGGCAAATCGACCCTTGGTGGGTCATTTAGTGCTGAATTCGTGACTAGAGAGGGGAGAATCCCAAATCCCTGTCACTGAGACAAATGCCACGAGGACCGGGATAAGCTGGTCAGTGGTCAAAAGCTTCTCAGGACGAATCCCGAGCATGCTAATGGTGATCGCCTCCCGACTAGCTGGCCAAGATATCCTGTGCAACTTCTCCCAGATACCCGAGCATGCCACAAGGACATGGTTCTCTGAATGTCGAGGCCATGGTGGTTTTGAAGAACAGATACTCCACTTTGATCCTAGCCACAGCCAAGATATCCTGTGCAACTTCTCCCAGGACGATACCCGAACATGCCACAAGGATACCCGAAGGGCCGTTTTAAATTGAAGGCTAAGTTTCACTATCAAACTGAAATGAAAGAATACATTTGCTTTGTACATAAAATAAGTTACTAAATTCTTTTTTTCCTTGTGATAAGTTATACAGAGGAAGCCACTTATTAGAATCAGGGGTAATTTTTTCAGCCAGTTATCAAAAGCAGTCGGTCCCAAACACTTTATTTAAAATTATATTACAATATTCATATTAATTTTTTATATTGTAAAATTGTTTATGACAATGAATTTATAACAGTGAATGTAAATTGTTCCGATTTTTATACCTTTGCTTAATGTCAGCTAGTTATTATCTAAAAATGTTTTTAAAAACATCCCAAAGTGATAACAATAAGTAGCTTCCTCTGTACGTTTGTAAAAGTTGAATTATAATTGACATTGTCTTTGCAAGTGTGAAGGAAAATAAGCTTGATAGATTTAGTAATAAGAGTTTAATCCCACAGGCTGTTGTAGAAATATATGCTAGCATATCTACAGCCAAATCTTTTTGTTTAATGCTAAAACTATCACAGCTTTTTGGAGAAATTGCATGCATAATTATTTAAAGAATTTTTTTAAAAACCAAAAGAAAATCAGGATTTAATTTTCCTGCAAACATCAGATTCTACATTTTCATCTAAACTAATTAAGGGGCGACTTGTCCATTTATTTCATTGATGAGGTGGCAGTTGTATAACATAAAATATTCAAATGGTTCTTTGGACGATTGAACTCCTTGTTATTTGTGTTGTAAACAACGTTTCGGCCAATCTATTCCTCAGGTGTAAAATCCAAGTGTGATGGGTTAAACAGAAATTTAATGCTTTGAATATGTCAGTCTTAAATTGTGAGATGGTTGAGCCTGTTTTTTTGGCAACAATTCCATTAATATCAGGGGAAACTTTAGCACCAGGGTCGCCAGTTTTGTCTGAATTCGGACATTGTGTCCTTTTTTTTTTTTAAGCCCTGATGTCCGATTTTAAGGCACAACTCAGATATTGTATATCTGAATTTAGATATTTTTTGTTGTTTTTAGTTATCGGATATCAGTTCTAGCCACTTTTAGCTACTTATTTTAATTATTGTGATACTAATCTAGCAACCTTTAGCTATTTCTAGCCATACATTTTTTTTGGTCTGAATTTGATAGATTTCGAGCAGGAATGACCGACTGTCCGATTTTAGGAACACTATTGTCGGTTTTTGAGAAAACTGATTTGGCAACCCTGACCTGCACAACGAAGATCATGTTCAGGTGTACAGCAATGTGCACCATGTTTATACTCTCAGACCCCTATGCACCCCTGGTTGGGAACCACTGTTGTAATTAGATCTTATAGAATAAAACAACTAAATGAGAATGAAAAATACAAACAAAAATCCTTTTAATTACATATAATTTACAGCAACTTTTTGGACTTCCAAAGAAAATAAACCATCTAATCTTTCCATCTATGGCCACACTGGACATTGCAGCATTTGTAAAAAGTCGTCATTGGTTCATCAGCTGATCGAGTCTGGAGTTGCATGAAATACGCTCGGTTGTGTTCACACTTAGGACAGGTTTCTACAAAGAAACAAAAAATTACTTTTTATTACAATCCACATATAAAATGCAAAGTGTATAACTTGGTGTTATGACT
>VCCN01001960.1:173603-185300 GCA_006491835.1 Architeuthis dux
TTATATATATATATATATAGTCCAACAGTTTTTTCTTTCTAAATTCACTTTTAAACAAAAGTTAGATTTGTAGCAAAAGTGATTTCTCCTTTCCCTGCATATTGTAATTGTCCACTTTTCAATTTCAGGTATGGAATCCGAAATAAAGCAGATGTCGCATTTAAACACCGCCTAAAGCAACAAGGAAGCAGAAAGTCTTCATAATTATTTGATTCATTCTCTGCATTTTGTAAGTTTTTCATGTACATAAACATTTTAAATAAGTATTTTTCGAAAGTGATCTTCTTGTTTTTTTTGGTAAGCAAAATCTCATTTCGTCATCATGAAATCCATTGTTGGACATAGACCTTTCCCAAGGTCTGTTGTTGTAAGTGTTAGACATGGGTATTGATGGACCTTACCCTGGCACGTTGGCAGGGATGGAGTAATCTTAGTCTGGTAGCTCAGTCGTTGCCTCCTTGACAACATAGAACGTACTCAGTACAGTCCTAGACTTTTTCACTGCCGATAAGGTTTTTGGTTACATCCTTTAAAAAAGTTTTCTTACAGCTTAAAAGATGGTGTACGTTTTTTTGTTTTTTATTGTCAGATGCGATCGTTACTAAACAATAATGAGAACACTGAACACTGAACACCATAATACGAGGGATGTCCAAAAAGTAAGGTAGAAACATTTACTAATCCAACAGGTTTATTTCTATACAATTAAAACATTGTGCATATGTTAGCAGCACTACTATGCTATTTTTCCACGAAGTCGCCATCGAGATTGATGCACTTGGCCCATCGGTGCACGAGCGCATACATATCCTCCTCGAAGAACGTGGTGTCAAGTCTTGCATCTCTGCAACAATAGCGTCATGTGTGTGGAACCGCTTCTCGAATAAACATGATAATCTGAAGGAACCAAGTCAGGACTATGCGGTGGATCCTGACCATATTGCTGGAGCCACTCTTTTGTCAGGTTGGCCATGTGTCGGGTGTCATTGCAGCAGGGTGACACCTTGTGGGTCCAAAACTCATGCTGAGCTACCTACTTCAAGTTACGGACCCAAAATATTTAAAAAAAAAATAAAATATGTAATATTTTAATTTAAATGAATGAATAAAGGTTGTTTTGTGATTTATTTATTTATCTTGTTTCGCTTTGAAAGGAAAACAAGATACTTGTTCGATATAAAGTTGAATAAAACCTATCAAAATCTCCAACTCATTTATTTTATAAGAATGTTACTTTTTGGAGACAAAGACTATTGTGGGATATTGGTAGGTCTGCCATGGGTTTGGGAAACCCTGGCCAAAATGTGATGTAAATAATGAAAATTTTAGCAGGAAAAAAACCCAAAATGCAAACGAAATTTACCTAGAAATATAATTTGAAAGGGAAGTTTTTCATTTATATTACCAAAGTTTAGGGCTTAGGCCATTTTTTTTATCACAGAAATTATCAGAAGAATTTAAAAAGACATTATTTCATTAGTAAAAGTTGAATAAATTAAAATATCTTTTCAAAGCAATTGATATAAAGTATATTTAACTCATAGGAGTTCAATACTTTTATCAATTATTTTATTAAGAATATTACTCATTTATTAGTATAAATTAAGATAATAATAGTTGTAAAAAACTGTCCTAAATATTATGTCGCGCCCCTGGGACAACCTGCATCCCCGACGCTTCCTTTGAATAGTGTAGGCACTTCCTTGGTCGTTATATATTTGATGATTTGATGATTTCATCTTTCTCTTGCATCGTCTCGATTTGTTGAAGGATACCCATGATAAAACTTTTTTAGCGGGTGAAATTCTCGCAGCGAAGATATTGACAAAGAAAGGAATGAATGAATGAATCTGACACACACATGGTCCGATAGACAGGAAGTGGAAGCCAGCCCGGAGCAAATTTCCGGGCACGGTTATAGCCCCTAAAATATTTTAGTATCCAAAACCATCAAAAGGACACTAAAAATGGTCATAAGTTGCCAGAAAGTGGCCAAAATGTTTTGGACGCAAACGCACTAGTCATTACAAAAGTAGGAAATTTATAATATTTATAGCCCAAACCACCTAAAGGACACTAAAAATGATCAAAAGTTGCCAGAAAATATTTTAGGCACAAACGCTGTAGGCGGACAATAAAAAATGGTCAAAAGTTGCCAGAAAATGTCCAAAAAGTTTTAGGCACAAACACTCTATGGCACCTCTCAAAGTGATCTCCCCTATCAGGGAAGGGACCTCTCAAAGTCACGTCCCCTCTCACGGACATGACATATTACTTATTTTATTAAATAAATTAGAATATTACTGTCAATTTTTTCAAATTTCAACATAATGTTGAAAATTCTTCAAGTAGAGTATATTCTTTCAATTATTTACTTATTTCAAGTAGACTGTAATAGTAATTCGACATCTGATTTTAAAAACGTAATTAAAAATTTATTAACGTTTTCTTGTTTTTGTTATAAAGTAAAAGCCCAAATTTTTGTTAAAAAAAAAAGAAAACCTTTTTATTAATTAAAAATAAAAATAAAAATTCATGAAAGAAAAAAAAACAAGTAAATAGACACATTATATTTTTATAGCTTTGAATAAATTGTTTTGACCCACTTATTTCTTTTTATTTCAACTCAGAATTCCAATCGGGACCACCTTCACTAAGTTGTGCCAAAAGTGTAAAAAAAGAAGAAAAACAAATTGCATATACAGCAACTTATTAAGGTTGCTGCCGCTTGGCACCAATTTACTCATGATTTTTACTATGTTTCCAGTTTCCGGTTCAATAAACCCAGTGAGCCCCTGTGTCTTTTATCCATCCACTACGTCTTCCGCAATCAACCTGACAATGAACACGGCTCCTAGCAGTAAAAAAAATTCAAGGGTTCATTTTGTTATAAATCAAAGGTAAAAGAGTCCTGGTCATCGTAAAATGTTCACTATTTATAAGTTAATAGATGTCCCCCTTCATGATTGGCTGTTTAGAGTATATCAAGGTAGATGGCAGTGATTTACATAGTGCTGGGTTATTAACCAATCAGGGCTGGCCTTAGGGTGCCACCATTGTTATATTAGCTTCCCACTTTGAGGGAAGCTTACTTTTCTATCTTAGGCTGAAGGATTGAAGTCCCAGTAAATTGCATGGCTCCTAACAGTAAAAGATTCAAGGGTTTGTTTTATTATAAGTCAAAGGTAAAAGAGTCCTGGTTTTATTGAAAAGATAAGCAGAGATGATCATAATGTTTTATGCTGCATTTGTGAATGAAAGATTTCTGTTGCACACATCTGAAACGTCACTGCGAAAGTAAAAAAAAATAAAGCCGGATTGAAACAACGACGTAATAAAAAAAACGCCAATTAACTGGTCTCATTAGTCATTCAATAGAAACCGTCACGTGACCAATATCTTTTGGCAGCATGCTTGTTGGGGATGATCGAGAAAAAAAGGGTAGTCAATGAATAAATTACTTCTCTCGCCTTTTTATCGTTTGTTTGTACAACCCTCCTGACGTTACCACTGAGCATCGATTCCCCATAGCCAGTTCAGCGTGGCACCATCTAGGCATCTCGATTAGGAGGTTTTAGGACAGAATGTGATGGCCTGTAGGATGCAATTAAATGGTCTTATTTTGAGGGAAAAGTTGGGTTTTTTAAAAAAATATTAGCAAAACGTTTTCAGTAATCAATCATGAAGAAAATATTTAAAAATTATTAAAAAGAAATGAAAATATATTTGTTTAAAATAGTGAAGATTTTGGTTACAAAGCTGACATAAAATGATGCGTTGTTGATCTTGTTTAAATATTTTAAGTAGGCACTTGTAACATGCTTGTATTTATAACAGTTGATTCATCTGATGTTAAACTATTGCATTAACAAAAGAGTAACTTTTGTTTCCTCGGTGATGAACTAGGGTCGCTAGAAGGGGAGATAATCTGAGTTTTTTTCTTACCCAACACAGGCATTGGAAATCGAGCAAGTCTGGGGGCAGAGGTTCAATATCAGCATACAGTTTGCTGTGTCCTGGCCCAACCGGTCCACAGCCTGTTTAAGCAGGTTGTTGACAGCTGGCTTAGCTGAGGGCTTGTTAATGGATTGATGGAAGTGTGTGTGTGTCTCCAACATGGACCACTCCTCTGAGGAGGTGGGGGTCTTCAGAAAAAAAAAATGTTTTTCTAGACATAAGTAAATGTTTAAATTGGTGCAACCTGTTCACGTAACACATAGATTGATAGCCGACTTAAAGGCAGAACGACTTAAAAACTGAAGAAACCTATGTTCACCAGTGGACAATTTTGGTTGGTGGTTGACTGTCTAATATAAAATTTTAAGGATATTTTCTATAATTTTGAGAAGTGTCATTAATATTCAGATGGTTCTTTTCTATAGTTTTGAGAAATGGTTCTTCGGGCGATTGAACTCCTTGTTATTTGTGTTGTAAACATGTTTTGGCCGATCCATTTTTCGGCCTTCTTCAGGTGTAAAATACGAATGTGATTGGTTAAACAGAAGTTATGTTTAAAGGGGTGTAACCCTTATAGCACATGGCCTGGGTTTTACTTTACAGTGATGATAACCCAAATTTTAAAAAAAGGTAATACAAGATTGTGGTGAAAATGCTTCATCTAAAAGGTTTCAAAATAAATAATGAATTGAGATAGTTCAGTTGCTGAAAAGTACTTTTAATTTTTTATGAGTTAAATACAAAAAGGCAAAAAACATGAAGGCAATATTTTATGAGTACACAGGTTTGCCATATTGGGCTACGAAGGGAAATAATCTGAACTTTGTCTCCGAGACTTACTCAGGCATTGGAATAGCGTCAAGAGGCTGGTATTGGAACCTCTGCTTCCAGACTCGATTTCCAAATTTGACGCTGTGTTGGATAAGTCTTGGAGATAAAGCTTGGATTATGTCCCTTTGTAGCCCAATCTGGCAACCCTGGCCCAAATATAACCATGATAATTTTTCCATATTATAAAAGCATAAATAGTAAGACTAATGACAATGAACCAACAAATGGATGTTTAGTTACTTCTATGTGAAAGATATATTTTATAATTGAATATTGTTAACAGAGAGAACATACATAGATTAGAGTCCTCATCTTGGTTGTTATAGTCCAGGGTGAGCAGGCAACCCTACTGCCCACAAAAGGATTTTGACAGGCCCGCAAGCCAATATTGAGATTCTATGCTTACTTTTTATGTTTTAAAAATTCTTTGTGTCTTTTTAACAGATTCAAAAGCTGCATTTGAAAAAAAGTGCAACTAAATTGAGTTCTTTGATTACTAATTGGTATTCTTGGTTACGCACAAATTATTTTCTAGCATGCGTTATTCATTGATTTCAGGCAAAATATAACTAGATGTTTTTACGAAAGACTTCAAGCCGCCAGATCTTTGAACTGTCTGAGCATCTGTGGTTTATCTTGATTTATTATGTGCATCTGTTTGCAAGACGTGTCCAAAGGTATCAGAAAAGCCTAAGAAAAAAATGTCACGCTTAGCGAAAAATTGGCAGACATAGAAGAAGGTTATTTTCTGGGTCTGGGAATGCTCAAAATTTTTTCACATATAAAATAATGGTAATTGCTTCTTCACTTTACACCATTTTGGCTTACGAAAAGGTTTCATAAGAATGCTCTACTTTTGGATAGTGGGGGGGGGGGAAACCTGTATTTATCAGGCCCTCCGTCAACACTAATTAATACGCGATCTGGCCCACAGATTCAACCGTTGTACTCTCCAACCTTCTTCAGGTGTCGTTGTCAATAACCTACTTGCGACAGACACCTGAAGAAGGCCATAGGCTACAATGGCTGGAAAATGACTCCAAGATGAGGACATTAGTCTGAGTAAATCAGTATATAATAATAATTTCTCATCTCAGAAATTCAGACGGAGAGAACCATAGCTTAAAATTCTTTGGCATTTTTCTCATGGATTGGCGAGAAAGGCATAAGAAATTTTTTTAATGGAAGATATTCAACTATTATAGGTATCTCCTTCAACTATTGCCTCACACGCAGAAGGTCCTGGGTTCAATTCCCGGTATGAGTGAAGAGTGTGGAAAACTCTTCATTAGGATAAATTTCCCTGTGCACTCAGCAGCTAATTGAGTACACTCTAAGCTGCGTGATTAGGGTGGAGGTATCCCTTCAGTGGACTTGCATCCTGCAAAGGGGGTGGTCATAAAAGACTTGAGGGAATAAAGTCCTGGTCTCAGTAATCCTTGCAAGTTTGAAGTCTGGTTAAGCTGACGCATGCAACAGAAACCGGGTCTTTGTCACTGGGCTCCATACTCCATTGGGAGTTGTCTCTTAAGGGACGGGATGCTTTACCCTTCAACTATTATAAATAAAATTTACAAATCTGATTCCTATTTTAATTAGAAATCATTTCTTGGATTGCATCAACATTGTATTTCCAAAGTTATTAATTTCAATTGCACAAAAATTAGTATCTTTTAATTTCAGTATTTTTACAAGAATTAAACTGGGGATGCAGGGTGGGTGGGTACCGGCATGGAAAATGGAATTGTCGAACCGAGTTCAATTTTCGGCCAAGGTTGCTTGCATTCACTTTGTACTAATGCCCTTGGGAAAAGCATGAATCCACTTCTCCCTCAAGCTATGGGAAACAAAATAGTAGGGCAGTTGGAGTCCTTTAGCCCTGCAAGGCAGTTCAACTTGACCCCGGGTACATGAGAAGGGTTGGGTATGGGGCTAGCAACGCCACTCCCATTAAAAACCTAGTCGCTACAGGGGTGTGGTTCTGGCCCCTATGCCCCACAAGGAGTCAACAGGAATAACAAAAAACAAACAAAAAAAAAGAATAAAACTTTTTAGTTTAATATCTTTCAAAGACAAAAACAAAAATTCTCTTACAAAACATTAAAAATGGTTCTTTTTTTTTTTATTATAAAAAAATGAAAAACAGTTTTTGAGATTCAAAAGTTACAAATCGACAATAGAAATTCCTGTAGTCATTTAAAAAAACAAACGAACATTCAAATTGAATACTGGAATAACAAAAACAAAGAACAAAACACTCTAGCCATCAAGATCAGGATATTAGTGAGCTAAAAAAACAAAATGGAGGTGCAAAGTGGCGTAACAGTTACCGGCATGGAAAATGGAATCGGAGAACCGAGTTCGAGTGTCGTCAGAGGTTGCTTACGTTCACTTCGCACGAATGCCCGTGGGAAAGGCATGAATCCACTTCTCGCCCCAGCTATGGGTAAATAGCAGGGCAGTTAGAGTCTGTTAGCTCTGTAAGGCAGTCCATCTTGGGCATGGGCTAACAATTCCACCTGGTAAAACCTACTTGCTACTGAAACCGCAATGCGGCCCAATGCTCCACAAGGAGTCTATGAGAATAAACAAAAAACAAAAAGCAAAGTAGTTTGAAATGGTTTTTTTTTTTATATAAAATTTCCAGGTGTCACTTTCATGAAACTTTGTTTGGGTAATTAAAATAAAAAGATACATGTTCATTTATTGGCTTTATAGAATGATGGTGGTGATGGCAGGGATGGAGAAATAAAAGCATATTTACAGCTATTAAGCAGAAATGTTTGTGGCAGTGTTAATAAACAAAAACAAAAAAAACCCATTTTTTCCCCAGTCAGTACAGAAATATATAGTCTCAGTGTGAATGGCTGACTCCGTTTTGATATGGGCTTCTCAATCTTTGTCCTTTCGCGTTCCCTTTTGATGAGACAAAATCTTTTGTGACCCCTCACTCACTGTTATATTTAACATTAGTACCTATTGCTTTTATAATTAGTCTTTAGCCATATTCTAACAGTTACGAAACATAGAAACAAATAACTACCAAAAATATAGTCAATAATTGCAATTTGTTTATAATCTATATTAAGTTTTACAGTATTTATTACTAGAAACATAACAAAAACAAAATTTATTTAAAAAATATTGAATAGCATTGAACCATTTTACAATAAGACCAGAAGGAGGACATTTTTGTATGGAGATAATTAACCCCCCCCCCAAAAAAAAAAACCACTATCTACATAATTATTCTTTAAAAAAAGATTTTCAAATCTTTATATGACTCACCCGAAGGGATCTCGGCCCCTACTTTGAGAAGCCCTGGTTTAGATGATTGTTTCTTGATTACAGAGTTAGCCTACTTACGAGATGAATTATGTTAAAAAATAAATCACAAAAATAATAAAGAGTGATTAATTACTGTATCTCATGGTGTTGAAGATGCTGCGGCCTCAAGGACACAATTTTGCAAAAAAAAGAAAGAATAAACCTAAAATTAAAGCAACCTTTGACCTGTAGGATGCAATTACATTTTCAAGACTTATTTTGAGGGAAAACAAATGCCAAGAAAAACAGTAAGTAAAATTTTTTTTAAAATAACGTTCAAATGAATTTTTTAAAAAATCTTAATATTTAATCTTTAAATATTAACAAAATGTTCATGAAGAAAATATGTGTATATGGTGTACAAAATAATTAAAAAGAAATGAAAATATATTTGTTGAAAATAGTGAAGATTGTTGATCTTGTTTAAATATTTTAAGTAGGCACTTGTAACATTGTTGGTGTGTATATGATAAATATACACACAATCACATGCTTGTATTTATAACAGTTGATTCATCTGATGTTAAACTATTGCATTAACATAAGAGTAACTTTTGTTTCCTCAGTGATGAACTAGGGTTGCTAGACTTGGCTAGAAGGGGAGATAATCAGTGTTTTTTCTCGGAGACTTATCAAACACAGGCATTGGAAATCGAGCAAGTCTGGGGGGCAGAAGTTCAATACTAGTCTCTTAGGACAGGCCCGCCTCAAGAGGACCCCAGACATGCTCAATTTCTACATTATTCCAATGCCTGTGTTGGGTGAGTCTGAGATAAAGTTTGGGTTATCTCCCCTTCTTCTAGCAACCCTGTGGTGAACAGTAAATATGAATGATATGAGTAAAGAATATAAGACAAGGTATGTCTGTCTCCGGCCATTTTGAAAATCTTGAGAATTGATGTAACTTTGCAACCAATCAGAGGGGGACCTTACTGCGCACGTGTGAACAAACTCTCCAGTGGGGTTACTCAGTCGACAGTGAGACACCATTGAGTGAGCTTTGTGTACTGTGTGATCATTGCAATCACAATAACCGAGCCTGCCCATTCGTGTCTCGTGTAAGATCTTTTGGCAGAACATCGCATCAACCAGGTCTGTCATCCCTCCTACAGTCCAGACTTGGCTCCCTGTGACTTCGGGCTTTTTGCCGTTGAAAGAGGGGAGATATCAGACCGTGGACGAGATTAAGGAGAAAGCGACGAGGCAGCTGATGGCAATTGCGAAAGAGGGCTTTTTCAGACGGTTTTGACTATTTTGAAAGGTAGGAGAGACACTGGGATACGTGTGTGAGGTCCCAAGGGGAGTAAGGTGCCATTGCACTAGGTACGCTACTTTTGTGTTAATATTAAATAGCTGGATATTTTACGGACAGATTTCATATCTTCACTTTATGTCAATTATATTGCACAGCTACTCAAGACTAACAAAGAGACATTCAATTTAGAAAAGAATAAGAAAACATTGGATTTTGAAAATGTCTAGCATAGGTTCTAAATAATTCTATTGTAATAAAAGACTAGTTTGTTTATTACACAAATTAAAAATGCATAAATAGAAATAAAAGATTTGCAGGTATGAATGTACTTCTCTATTGCAGGTTAAAGGCTGACTTGCCAGATTGGGTTACAAGGGGAGATAATCCAAACTTTATCTCCCAAGACATACTCAACACAGGTGTTGGAATAGCATCTAATTTGGAAATTGAATGATTTTGGAGGCAGAGATTCAATACCAGCCTCTTGAGGCTCGATTTCCAAATGCGATGTGATTCCAATGCCTGTGTTGGGTAAGTCTCAGAGATAAAGTTTGGATTATCTTTCCTTGTAGCCTAATCTGGTAATTCTGGTTACAGGCCTCATGTTGCCCATAAAAGTTACTAAAAGATTTCATTTGTTTTATGAAAAAAATGGCCTAAAAAAAAACAAAAAAAAAAACAAAGTAAAATATAAAATATAAATTTAAAGAATGATTACAAAAAGATTTATTTAAATAAAATTAACTGATTTTTTTTAATGAATTTTAATTTAAATAAGAATTGTATTTATATTTTTGGGTTTCATTATGCAATAAAAACAATATTTGTTTCTTAACAGCTAAATGCCTATCAAAATCTTTTAAGTATTAGGGAAGCTTTTTAGTCAAAAAACAAAAACAATTCTACATTGAATTCTTCCGAGACCCTTGCTGTAGGATACCCATTAAAAAAATGTTTAATATTATTTTGCAATCTAGTGAAATGTTAAAATTTATAAGTGGGAAGATACAGTGGATTCTGGTTAAATGGAACATTGGTTATAAGAAATGGCCGCTTAGTAGGACCAATTGTGCAAGAATCAAACGTATGTAAGATTGTCCTTTTTATGTAAATCCATTTAAAAAGAACACAACTTATTGGGATCAAAATTCATGGTCCTGATGTGTTCTGCTTAAAAGGAATTCACTGTATGGATTTGATAAAAGTTAAATAGAAATTGCATTGTTGAATAGAGCTAATAACTATAACATTATTCTTCATGTGGGGAGAACCAAAGTGGGATGTTAATTTTCATAATTTAATGTTTTGCATTTTAAAAAAAAAAAAAAAGAAATAAAAGTTTTGAATAGTTTCTGAATTTTTACTACTTTTTATCTTAATTTTTAGTTTTGTTTATCACAACTTGAGTTGTCAGTAAGCATCAAACCTTACTTGTAGCCGTGAAATGATGGCCAGTGGCAAAATTGTGATAAAAACTACTAAAAATTAAGATGAACATAAAAAGTATTAAAAGTCAATAAAATAATGGAATACAATTACATTACTTCATCTAATATTAAGAATAAATACAAAATTCTGACAATAAACTATGAAATTGAAAAATATTGAAAATTATTTTCAATTTCAGCGTTCTAGACGTTATAAATATAAATTTGTAAATTAAAATTTTAAAACTTCAAAATTTAAAATTAATGTTTTATGAATGTAGTTCCGTCTTGTGTATTGGTGTATGTCTTCTGATGTACATGTTACAGCTGTTTAGGCCATTTTCGACATCTTAACTGTTCTGATGTTTGAATAATATAGCACCAAAAAAAATGTCAGATAGAACAGCATTCTTGAGAAAGGAAAGCATTTTAAATCTCCAAGTATTTTTATGATTCATAAAAAACAGGAAAGCAAAGGACAAGATGTTCAGGGAAAATGGAACAATATTTGGTGCTTTCTTGGCTGGGATGGATTCGTAAATGAATATATGGTTGCCAGATTGGGCTTCAAGGGGGAGATAAGCCAAGCTTTATCTCTGAGACTTATCCAACACAGGCACTGGAATAGCGTTGAATTTGGATATAGATCGAGTCTGGAGGCAGAGGTTTAATACAAGCCTCTTGGGGATTATCTCCCCTGTTCAATCTGGCAATCCTGAATGAACAGAGTGTGATGAAAATTCTCTTTTTCTCCACCTTTTCAGTTAAGTAGTTAGGAGTTCCCTTTCGTTTTATGTCAGTAAAATGCGAGGCTACTCCCAGTTGGTGAAACAATCACCCAAAAATGATTATGGATACATGGAAAGCATACAATGGGCTACAGAATCATGCTGTAGTAAA
>VCCN01001960.1:186029-203408 GCA_006491835.1 Architeuthis dux
CTGTCACTGAGAACGATGAAGTCACCATCCTCTGGGACATGCTGACAGAGAAATAAGAACAAATAGACTTGACATCGTTATCAAGGACAGAAAAGAAAAGAGGTGCATGCTCATCGACATGGCAATACCATCTGACAGAAACACTTCCGTGAAGGTGACCGAGAAAATGTCAAAATACAAGGACCTAGAAATCGAGATCAATCGGATGTGGGGCATGAAAACCACCATAACACCGGTGGTCATCGGAGCTCTAGGACTTGTGAAGAAGGGAACGGAAAAATTCACCAAGCGTATCCCAGGTAACATCAACATCCATGTAGTCCAAAAGATCGCCCTACTTGGAACAGCCCACATACTACGGAAAGTGCTGTCGATAAGATGAAGACTCCCTTATAGCGCCCCAGGACCATACCTTGGACCCGGTTCTACAGGATGCAAAAATAAACATTAAATAATAACAATAATAATAATAATTAAAAAAAAAAAAAGAAGGAATTTTTGTCATTTGTTTTAATGCTGAACCAGTTGCCTTCAATGGTGTTTGTATATATACAGTAGCATCATTTGAATGAACAAAGCTAATATTATGATTTACTAGAGCATGAATCTGTAGCCCACTGTATGCTTTCCATCTATCCGTAATTATTCTTAAGGGATTAATTCACCAAGTGGAGTAGCCTCCCATCTTACCAACACAAAATGTAAGATCGCCTATTTTTTTTTCTTTTCTTTTCTTTTCCATGCACAAATCATTCAAACGTTTGATAACTTTAATAAAAAGCAAAGAGCAACAAATACAGAAGAAGAATAACACAGATCAACTTAACAAGCAGTGAAAAAAGATGTCAGTGGTTAGAAAAACCTAATATTTTGATTAAAAAATAAGTTGTAATGGAAAAAAAAAAAGAAAAAGAAAAAAGAAGATCCGCTTCAAACACTGACAGAAAGGAGCGAGCAGTCATCAAGGTGGATCTCGTCGCCATCAAGAAAATCAAATCGACTCATTGGCAGCGAGTCCAGACGCAATTCTTGCAGTTCAGCTTTTTCTGAGTCGCCATGTTCAGGACTACAAGGGTAGTGAAACATTTTGAAACCACTGAAACAGAGAAAGAAATAAAGTCCAGCAGTTAGAAAATGTACAAATGTTATGATATACTGCCACAAAAATGTTATTCCGGGGTCAAACATCTGTGCGGAAATGTAAGTGACCTGGTCACCTTAGGAAATAGGCATATGTGTGGGTGTCCAAAAAACAGGATGTGGAAAGTGGAAATGACACCTTCGTGGGCGTTTGAGAAACCTATAAAGCAGACCCGGACAGAAAAACTAGGCAGACCGCCTAGGGCTGGGAAGGCACAAGGCCGGGTTCCCCTGTTGGGAATGGTCTCTCGGCCTCCTTATCTCTTTCCCACTCTTCATCCACCGATTTGGTAGATATATTTCAGTGATTGCCAAAGTGGGTGCTGCTTAGATTTAATGCCCTTGAAGACTTCAAGGTAGATGGCGCTGGCATAAGGTATTATCCCCCTTGGTGATATTGGAGCTATATAAGCCAAGGAATCAGAGGAAGACATGTTTTGATTAGTGAAGAAATCCTAAACACCAGTAATAATCCTGTTGCCTTCCGGATTTCCTTACTGATCAAAACACATCTTTCCTCTTATTCCTTGGCTTATATAACTCCAATATGAGGGAGATAATACCTTATACCAGCGCCATCTACCTTGAAGCCTTCAAGGACATTAACTCTAAACAGATAATTATCATTATATACCGGCATATACAGTAATTGAGCATAAGTACTATAATTGACAAAGTTTAACAGGCTATCAGTTTTGCTTTTATACTGAAAAAGAAATGTTCATCTGGCTTAAAAGACAATCAAAACTATATAAACAAAAACTGTGTTTTTATCTTCATGTTTAGCTCCATGTGGCTGATACGGATAAGTGCCTGACATGAATAACTTTTGACAAGAACTAATGGATTGCTAAAAAGATCAGGTGATAGATTAAATTGCATGGTAAGAAGGAGAATATGTTAGGATCAGCTGAGCTACTTTTTGTGACCTAACTGATTTATATCCTACTATAGCAAATTGAATATCTAAAAAAAATCTATATGGAAAGATAATGTGGAAAATATACAATACAGAGTTTATATCGATTGTTTTGACCTTAATAAAATTCTTGATAAAAAGGATCAATATTGGATTGTAGTTTTTAATTAAACTAATACATTATAATCTTTTTATTGGCAGTTCAAAAATGCTGGTCAAAGATCGTACTGAACTCTTTTCATAGTTCAAATTATGACAACAATCATATTTTCAAACAGATTGGCTGATTATTCAATGCCATATGATTTAAAACCTTCTTCAAGGCAAGACATATACATACTTAGGTACTAACAAGAGGGCTGCTGGAAGTCAAGGGATCATGAGGGGGTGGCAAGGAGCAAAGAATACAAATCGATACCTCCGATGCATAGTCGCATGACTGAAAAGCTGATTTTAGATACTGTTGTACAATTATATTTTGGGTTATAAAAGAAATGCTTAAAAACTATTTTTAATCAAAATTTAATTTTCAATGTAATTAGCAAAAAGTGTGTATGATCAGTGAAGAAATCCTAAAGACCAGTAATAACCCTTCGATCGACTTTACATATGCTCTAAAATGGGGCGGTAGTCCCAAAAAGTTAGAGGAACACTGATATATTTGATGCAACGGTGGAGACCGATGCTTCACACTTATAAACAGAACCCAGAACTCTTTGGTTAATTCTCAAACCGTGATGCAAGTTACTTTTGTTAGAACAACATTTTAAGGCTTATCACTATTCGACTTGCACATTCTCTATCAGATATGCCTGTATATAAGATGGGTCATTTAATTAAGAAAAAAAAAAACTATGTAAATAATTACACTGCTTCCAATGTGCTCATATTATGACTGGGGGGGTGGGGGGCATCTACCAAAGCTCAATATGGACAAGGGCTTGGATGAGTTGCAGTGAGTGATAGTGCTAAAATACCCTAGTGTAAAACATTCTTCTTATAGCCCGGCATATACAGTAGTTGTTATTCACAGAAATGTCTCATTTGAACTAGTGTTGGATATATAGGCAGCCATGGGCTGAGGTCACAGATTTGACCCCCACATGTGTTGAAACTTATAAACAGGATATCGATGAAAACCCCAAACTGCAAGGTGTTCAGGGGTCATAGACAGGATGTTGACTGACTGCAGAGGGCGGGCTGGATAATCAGTGTGGGCGTTCAAACCCGAAAAAAAAAAGCGACCCAGAGCACCCTCAGAGGCCAGAGAGACACAGGGAACAGTCTGTCGGCTCTCATTATCTCTCCCCCCCTCTTCATTCTCCGTCACAACACAATATATCTTATGAAATAAAAATATATCCTCATATTTTTATAAACAAGTTTTGAGTCAAGATTTTCCTCCTGCGGACCAAGAGTGCTATACAATACTAGTTTACTTATTTGAACTAGTTTACTTATTTTGGTCAAAACATTTTGGCTGGTGTATCCTTTGGCTGTCCTCTTACTTGCTATCAGGGGTTCTGATAGGCCTATGAAAAAAGTAGTGTCTTCGATGGGGGAGAGGGGGAGGGGGGGATAATGTAAATGATGTTGCATTCTGGTTGACCAATTCAAATCCCATTCTTTTCTTTTGATTTTCCATGCATTCAAAACCAAATTGTAGTGAAAGAATGTTTTTGTCATTGTCGCTGTCACTCAATACGAGTATGGCTGTTCCATGGAGCTGCGTGTGTGTGAGAAAGGGACCGAGTGCACAATCCGGTGCCTGCTTTAAAAGAAGTTCTGTTATTTGACGATGCAGCATAAGCTGGGATGGCCGTACAACCATTTTGCTGCTGCTTACAGTATCTGGTATTCCCAGACTAGGCTTGACATTGCTTAATTTCAGTGATCACACAAGAACCTGGTGTATTCAATGCGATTTGGTCGTATACAGCAAAAGAATGTATGTCTTAATAGAAATAAAAGTTCCCAAATGATATCTTTGTCCAGTTTGGGAAAGAACTTGCATGTCAAAGTTCATTTCTTTTCATTCCTTCATTCCTCAAACAATGGCTTCTGAAGCTATTTTTATATGCACTGCGGGAATTACATCAATGGAAACTCAATAAAAATAAAATTCAGAGACTCTTTTAGATTTATAAAAACATTTTTAGTAAACCGTTACAGAATCTGAGGGAACTTACTTGATGGGTAAAGAAACGCATCTGGCGAGGTGTTTGCGTAATTTGCCAACTGGTTGTACGACGTGAACTTTTTCGGTGAAAATTTCCAGGCCATTGTAGATAAAGATTATTTTGGCCCAGGTGTGGAAACGAGCACCAAGGTCTATATCAACCAAGGGTTTGAGAGACCCTAAAAAGAGATGGAGAGGAAAATAAAAAAAGTTTTGCTAGAATCATAGATAAAATTCATAGTTAAAAGAAAGAAAAAAAACAAGGTTTTTATATAAAAAAAAACAAGTTAGTTCACTTCATAATAATTAAAACTTTTATAAATAAAAATATATTTAAAGTAGCAGGTTGTTTTCATTTAGGATATTATAATTATTAAATTTTCAATGTTTTTGTGTGTGCAATTAATGTTATGGATTTCCATTGCTTTTAGCAGATTCTCAAACAATACAATCTCATATAAAAGACCATGTCATTTTTTTTTGTCTGTTTGCTTTCGTAAATGGACACACAAAAGCAAACAGGTATATAAAATGAATTGATTCCTGCTGTGATTCAAATGTCCAACCTGGAGATAAGCAGGCAAATGTCATATCTGTTGGGCCATCATCCTGCTGCTTGAACATACAATGAAATTAACTAACTCATAACTTAGTATTTGTAAGTTAAGTTTAAAACCTATACACCTCATTGTTTTTAACAAATTGCTTTTGTTCCTTTTGTTTTTATTCAAATAATATTGGTGTGTTTTTAAAAACTTTCATTGTTTCAATTATTTTTTTCAACTAAGTGTAAAGTTTTCTTTAAATTTTCATTACATTTTAATTGGACAGCTGTCGCTTTAACTTTCTTTGAATTTTTATTACATTTTAACACACAGTCATCGCTTTAAAAACTTAAAATCTATTACATTTGTATTAATTTTTAAAACAATAAATTTCATTATTATTGGGATATTAATCTCGTAGAGGAAAAGAAAAACAGAATATATATACTTATATAATTTATCTATATATAAATAGTTTTTGACAGGATTGATTGTTTTGTTTAACGGCACATCGACCCTTGGTTGGTCATGTAGTGCTGAATTCGGTTTCTTTTAGACAAATTATTGTGGACGAAATCTTTTTTTTTTAATAGAGTCTTGTGACCTTGGTGAAAGAACAGGTGTCCCCTGTTTGGGGGAGTGGGGGGGGGGTCTTACCCCTCTGCAAGGGATGCAGTCGGCATATTCTTTTTGACAGGTACTATGAAAGTAATTCAATAAAATCACAGGCCAAATTCTTTTAGTGGTTCTATATTTGTGCATGCAATATCATTCAGTTAAAATATGCATTTGATAAATTTATATGCATGAATTTCTAGTGCTAAGTAACCCTAATTTATTCAAATAAAATAGTAACTGAAAATGAACAAGAAGACTGAGAAGTTGTGTTTGAAATACTTCACTCACCATGTTTGGATTCCAGGTCACTGTACCATTCTGGTTTATCTGACCTTTCACTGTAGTATCGCAGAAAATGACGCTCAGCCTTTTCTCTTTCGTTAGAAGTCACTTCACTTCCGTTAAGGCAAGAAATATTTGAGAGACTGAAAGAAAATTAAAACCGAGATAAGATAAAGATTTTACACCTGAAGAAGGCCGGAGCATAGATCGGCCGAAACGTCGCGCTTACAGCACAAATAACAAGAAGGAGTTCAATCATCCGAAGAACCATTTGACTAAAATCTTGTTACTATATACATGTAAAGAAAAAAGAATTTACATACCTGGCAGCATACAATTTTCTTCGTTCTTCTGGAGGAACATCACTCAAGAAGGGAATATCCTACAATAAGAAGACATTTTTTATATACTTGAAATAGCCTTTTTTGGCAGCCGTTAATTGAGTCCTTAAGCCAGCTTCAGTATCGTTGAGCTGGGTTTAAACTAAGAAAAATAGTAGTTGAATTTGGTATGTTTGATATCAGAATAAAGATTATCTTTAAAAATATTGATATTCTCTGATGTGACCGTCTTTTCACTCAGGCTGTTCCATGTGTTTGCTACTCTTGCCGAGAGGAAATATTGGAGGTGGATGTCTGAATTTGTAGTTTATGGCTGTGTCCTCTGGTTTGACTGCACATAGATGAAGTCAGCATTTTCTTATCAGGGCATTTTGAGCAATGAATGTCAGTATCCACTATGTATGTTGTTCCGGATTCTATAGACCTCTACTAGGTCAGCACATTTTCTTCTGTATTCAAAGGTCTCTAGATTAAAAACTTAAGATTAAAACAATCTTTCAGTGTAAGATATATATCCCAGCCTCGGAATGGTCTTGGTGGTTCTCCTCTGAACTTTCTCTATGGCATCTGAAGAGTGTATTATAAATGCAAGCCTCAAATTTCTTTGGACTAACATTTTCAGCTCTATGGTTGTGACAGAATACAACATGTCAATAAACATTTGGTTATACAGAAAGCAACAGAAAAGTTGGACTAAAAGAAGTATTACCAAAAAAGTTCACGTTGAATAGCCTGTTCAAAATAAATGGTTTAGGGAGTATACAAAGATTGAGCTATTAAGAATTCCAGGTTGGGTGGTAAAGAAATTCAAATATATTTTAAAAAGTGCAGATTTAGAGATTTACAGATGACCACGATCTAATGACCCTGGAGGTCCAACAAGGGACCTCATGTTAGAAGTAAATAGTCTCTTAGCAGAACACCACCAGGAGTTACAATGTAACCATTTTTTAAAAACATTTAGGGACAACAGAGTGAGCTTCCATTAAGAAAGTGGATAGGAAGGGTGGTTGCAGCAAATATAACACAATATAGATTATGTATGTTGTAATGTTTATATATACGTATGCTTGTCAATAAACATGTCGAAGCAGAAGCTACCCAACAGCCCCCATAAGGAGCCTTGTCTCCAGTACCGGAAGTGAGGGCCCACAAATGGGAGCTGGGAAGAGTCTCTTTGTCCACCGGCTATCGACCTGAACACACGCGTCTTTTGTTCCTCTCTCTCTTCTTTTTCTAAACACAGCTAAATACAGTTCTAACCAAATGCATTTAATCAACACAGCTAAAACAGAAAATAACACAAAGAACAAAAAACAAACAAAGAACAGAAAGACGCAATATATGTCAAATACAATATAACTGAATTTTATGACAAAATACAGCTTTTCGAAAGTTCGAATTTATGTGTTATTTTAGGGAGTTGCAAAATAATGACTATTTGCAATAATGTAAATTTATCAATAATTTTTTTTTGCATAAACTTGTTCATAGACAATAACATTCTTATAATTTTGTTCAAATAAGCAAACACCCCCCAAATAACAATAACTGATGATTAAAAAAAAACAACTTACCATTAACCGAGCAGAATGTAATCCTGGGAATTTTGTCAGTTGATAAAGATGCTGCCAACTGTTTATCTTTGTTTTACTAAGGCACAATGTTTTGAGTCTTTGAAAAGGTCTGAATTCAAAGGCACATCTGGCATCATCGTCGTCATCATCATCATCATCTCGGCTGACAGAGTTAGATCGGAAACTGCTGCCACAACCAGAATCATCAAATTGAGGGCTGCCGCAACTAGAGTCGTCCATTATTTCAATATCGTTTTCCGGTTGGGAAGAACCACGGCTCATATTGCCATAACTAGAATTCTTGTAGTTGATATCAATGGGTTTGGAATCTGGTTGCCTTTTCATCTCTGTAAGCGGTTTTGTTACGGGACTGGAATCGGGGCTGGACTGGGGCCAGGTTTTATTAAAGGGGTTATCACAGTCACACTTGATTTTGGAGGGGGAGCAGCTCTGCTCATCAATATCATACAGCATTTCTAGGTGAGAGTCACACGATAACGTATCACTCAAGACAAGCTTACGACGAGCATTCAAAGCCTTGCCTCGGGATTTGATTGGAGAAAAGTCACTAGAGAAAGGGATTGGCTTAATAGGGGTCTCTGAGAAAGATGACGATTTCACGGGACTTTCCTGGGAAGAGTTTCCCTCGTCCATGGATTGTTCGTTATAGAACACATCATTGACTGGGTTGCCAGATAAAAATAAAGATTTCAGGCTCAGCAACGAACTTAATTTCCAAATCTCTGTCCAACTGGAAAGAAAGAAAAAACAGTTTTTATAAAATTTCATTTGATTATGTCTGTGTCTTTTGGGGGGCTTGGAGACCCTCAGGATGGAAACATAATGCCTGTGTCTTTTGGGGGGCTTGGAGACCCTCAGGATGGAAACATAATGCCTGTGTCTTTTGGGGGGCTTGGAGACCCTCAGGATGGAAACATAATTTCAGTATTTCTTCATTTAGTTTTATCCAATAAATCTTACTGAATTTTACTTTAATTCAGTAATCATATACAGGGGCTGATCAAGCCTGTTAAGCTACCTGTCTTCCAAAATGGGGGGGGGCTTTTAGGGGGGTCTTTTGCTACCCCAGAAAGTTTTGAAAATTATGTATACAAGATTGGCTAAAATTGCATTTCAGGGAATATCAATTACTGAAATTAAGTGTTGTCTAGAAGTCTATTTAAAACAGGTTTAAAAAGTTTTGTATGTGATCTTATTGAGCTGACCGTTTTCCCAAATTTGAAAAGTGATCGCTAAAAAGTCCATATTTTCAAAAAAACAAGTGAGAATGCTGCTGGGCACAAACTAAGGGATCAATTTGGCATACACTTACATTGTAAATTGAACCCCCCACTAAAACCCTATTTTGGAGGGGAATTTTCAAAAAACAAAAAAAGCATTTACCCTACTCATTGAGGGGGGTGTATGTACAAAGTTTAAGTTTCTACTATGAATGGTTAGGGATGGTTTTCAAAAAGAAAAAAAAAAAGAAAAGCATTTTACACTGATCTTGAGCTATAAGGATTACCCCCCTTTAAACATAACTTCTGTGTAACCCATCACACTCGGATTTTATACCTGAAGAAGGCCGAAGAATGGATCAGCTGAAACGTTGTGTTTACAATACAAATAACAAAAAGGAGTTCAATTGTCCGAAGAACCATTTAAATATTTAGATCTTTGAAAGTAGAGCAATGAGATCCCACACATATACGGTAGAAGCAAATAGAAGTAGATTGAACATCAGAAAATTCTTTTTTAGCAATAGAGTGGTGGGACTTTGGAATATGTAGTGCTATCAACAGATGTAAATGATTTTAAGAAGAATTATGATGTTTATTACACCACCGCAAACGTTTAAGGCCCTAGATATTGTGTAAATATGATTGTTATGATGTGGGCTTGTATATACAAATTGTATACTAAAATAAATGTTAAATGTAAACATGGTTTATGTCAAAGATTAAGTATATACAAAGGAGAAATGTGATGTGTAGTGATACAAATTGCTGAGTACAGTTTACTAGGGAAAGAACAAAAAGTAGTGCCTCTATAGCATTGCAAAATGAAAATAAACAGTCAAATGATTTAATCAGCTCTATTAATAGACATATTGAAAAGCTATTTGCCAATATGTCGTCATGGAAGGAGATGGGAAAGGCCTTTGTCCTGCAGTGGACTTATAATGGCTGCTGCTGCTGATTAATAGAAGACTTGATCACAGAAAGAGAACCGTATTATTAAATTTAACTGGATTAAAAACCCTATTTAATGAATGAATGTTTTCAAGTAGTTCTTCGGACGATTGGATTCCTTGTTGTTTGTGTTAGTTAACACAACGTTTCGGCCAATCTATTTTTTGGCCTACTTCAGATGTAATATCTGAATGTGAATTTTTAAACTTTAGCTTTTGTTTACCCCATCACATTTGGATATTACACCTGAGGAAGGCTGAAGGATGGATCAGCAGAAACGTTGTGTTAACAACACAAACAACAAGGAGTTCAATCGTCCAAAAAAACTCTTTGTTAATGACCCTTCTCAAAACTGTAGATAATACTTTATATTTGTTTTGTTCAGTTTATAATAAACTCACCTGCCCAGAAACTTTGCAGCTTCATGACTATTGATATTTTCTGTAATATCCAAATGTGATGGGGGTAAACAGAAGTTTTAATTTAATAATATCACATATGGATATTACACCTGAGGAAGGCTGAAGAATGGATCAACCGAAACGTTGTGTTAACAACACAAACAACAGGAAGGAATGCAATCATCCGAGAAACTATTTGAATGTTAATGACCCTTCTCAAAACTATAGAAAATGAATGTTTTGTTTTGTTTATTCCTATTCCACTCTGCTGCGGTTTCAGTTACCAGTAGGTTTTATGGAGTGGAGTTGCTAGTCCAACACCAAACCCTCCTCCTTTATCCAGGCTTGGGACCAGCTATGGCAACTGCCAAGCTGTAAGTTTTTTTTCTGTCAGAGTAATCTTTTCTTAGATTGACAGTCTTACAGGACTGGAGTGCTCTAACCACCCTGCTATCTACACATAGCTAGGGTGGGGGGGATTCATGCCTTTCCCATCAGCATTAGTGTCAACTGAAAGTAACCAGCCTCGGCCGAAACTTGAACTCACTCTGCCGATCCCATTTTCCATGCTGGTAACCATTACGCCACTCCGCACCGCCATTAATGAATGAATAGAGAAAGCAAATGTTTTTCTGTATTGGTTTGTTATAACATTGTTAACATTTTGGTTGGATATGAATTATGGAATCAGATGGGCTTTTTGGGATCAGCCATTTTGGGTTTCAATTTTCAATGTCAGGGCAGATTCTTTAATTAAAATGAAAACAAAACAAAAACTGTTATCTTTTTAAAAACTAGCCTTCCAAGGGAAATTATGAATCATTGTCACCTATATATGCTTCTTTTTACCTTGTGAATTAAACAGTGGTGGTGGGCAGTGATCACTAAAAAGTCCAAGTGAGAATGCCACATACTTTCAAATTGGATGAAGTATTGTAACACATTATTTTTTATTAAATTTGACTGGTATTTTACCTTCATCCTAATTTTAGTTGTTTTCTATACAATTTATTAATTTGGGCCACTGTTTTTTTCTGTTTCTAAAAATGACGATGATGGTAAAAACTAGTAAAGTTTAATAAAAATAATGTGCTACAATACTTCATCCAATAATAATAAAGATTGATTTATAAAAAAGATTACTAGGTCTCATATGTAAAAAACAACATGAATATGGCATAGAGAGTCGGTTGTAGGGAGTGAGTTTATAAGTGTGAACCAGCTTCTGCTAATCCATGAAGTCTTTGTGGTCAATTGGTAAAAAGCAGCTAGGTGTAAACTAGTCTCCCTCTGGTAATGAGGGTTTGTGTTCGATTCTCACTGAAGGCTTACTGTTTATTTCTGATTGTGCTGTTATTCGTTGCCATAGAAACAGTGGCCCGAATTAATTAGTTGTATAAAAACAACTAAAATTAGGATGAAGGTAAAAACTAGTCAAGTTTAATCAGAAACTGTTATTAATTTAAACATTTTTTTGACTTCTTTTTTACCATCATCTTAATTTATAAGTAGTCAAAAATTTTTTTTTAATAATAATGATGTATAATACTTCATCTAATAAAAAATAAAAAACGAAATAATGTATTAAAAACAAAAACAGGTTTACCAAAGAATAGAATGCGTTTGTAATTGTAATATGTCCAAGAATAGGTCACATATACTTTAAATCTGTTAGGAAGTTGGATGTTGTCACATTGTAAGAAACAAGAGGGAACAGCTAAACCATTTGCAAGTGAATTTAGTTTGCCAAAGGTTTAGTTTAGAGATTTGGAGCCTTCCGCCCAAAATGTGACAAGTTGATGCCTATTGAGTTTTTTATTTATATAATGCTAGGAAAAGACAATGTTGAGACTTGCAAGAAATTATTTAATACCTTAACATGTTTCGACTTATTAAGTCATTTTCAAAAGGAAGTCTGTTCCCCAGAAGACACATCCTAGCCTTTAAGAAAATAGCAAACAAGAAAAAGTCACAATCACCCGCTCTGACAAAAGCCGAGGAATCGTAATCATGGACACAAACACCTACATAAACATTATAAGCTATGAAAACTTGTGAGTTAGAAGAAAATAATTTCTTGTGGTAGAAATACAGGGGTGCCACCATTTTCCTGCACCCTTGGTTCCAAAATCATGCCAGATTATCCATTTTGCCAGACTAACAGAGGTTATGTAACAATAATTCAATAATACACCTATAACCCACTAATCTCATATCTTTAAAGTATCAGAACTGTTAGAAACATAAACTGAACAAATATTGAATATTAATTACGTGGTTAAATGCAATACATTAATATAAATGATAGAGTTTATTAATACAACTGAAACAGATACAGGTATATTAATCACTGCTACCAAAGGTTTAGGTTATTCATGTGTTCACACATTTATATATATATATATCTATTTATATATGTATCTGGACTTCACCCAGCCCTAACTGTTCATAGTAGAAACTTGACATTTTGTACATACACTCTCCTCAATGAGTAGGGAAAATGTTTTTTGTTGTTTTTTTTTTTTAATTCCGCACCCTAAATAGGTTTTTAGAGGGGGGGGGGGGTTCAATTTTATCTATCTATCAATCTGGATTTCGCCCAGCAATAACCGTTATTATAGAATAATAGAAACTTGAAATTTTGTACACACACACACATTCCCCTCGATGAGTAGGGAAAATGTTTTGGGAGTTTTTGAAAATTCCCTCCAAAATAGGGTTTTAGTAGGGGGTTCAATTTTCAATGTAAGCTTATGCTGAATTGGTCAGTCTCTGTCCGCTTGTTTTTTGAAAATTCAGACATTTTTTAGTGATCACAGCCCAACTTTTAATTGATCACCCCCAACACAGCATATATGGGTGGTGATTCATAATTTCCCTTGGAATGCTAGTTAATTAAAGGTTCTCCTTAGGGGTACATCAGCAATATATAAAGCAGTTTACACCACATACACTTGTTCGGGGCTAAGGTTCTCATTATCCACAAGCTTAGCAATTGTGCAATATACTCGCCAGCACCTTCACGGTTTGCAGATCGTTTTTCTCCACACACTTCACACAGAGATTCCATGGCGTTTCTTAAACCTTTGAAGGCATCCTTCACTGGGTTTGAATTTAAGTTCTTTATAGTACAGCTCCATACACAACGCCACCTGTGGCCACACCGTGAACTAATGTGAGAGCAGCGAGAAATTCCAGTGTCCACTCGTAATTTTGTCCATATTAACCCTTTACGGGGAAAGTGATTATATATGATCACCTGAGGACCCATCAGCCACATGCAAATATTGTAGCCACACAGAAAACATAATCCACACCAATGTGGTCTGCAAGCTTTGCAAAGTACACTTGTGCTTGAACAAAGACAGAAACTGTTTTGAGGCATACCACACCCCATTAAATTAGCTTGTTTTTTTCCCACACAATAAAATTTAAAATTAAACCTGGAGGTGTTATTCTTTTTGTTCAATATCAATTTTTTTGTATCTATTCATTATATTGAATGTTATTCTTTAATTCCATGTTTTATTTAACTTTCTACTTTAATTTTAAATTTTTGTATATTGTCACTTTTTGGGTGAGGCACCATATATAATGACTTCATCAGAGGGGGTTTTGCCCCCATAAACAGAAAAATTTTCAGAAAACTTGCAACTGAAAATATCTTGTAATTAGGTCTAGTTTAACATACAAAAAGGTTGTTTTGATATCTAAAATATTTTTAGGGGGGCCCTATAAAGGGTTAAAAGAGGTACCAGACTGAAACATTTATTTCCATTTTATTCAGTTATTTTAGTAAGAAAAATAATATTAAAAACGCACTTCAAACAGGATAAATAGTAGAAAAGAAGAAGGCTAGTACATACCAACTTATATGATTATCGTTTAGCCACATACTTTCAACTTGGTGCAATTTATCCAAACTGGTACAATCCAAATGAGTGTAACCTAAAAACAAAGGGGAATTTGTTAACACAGATTATGTAGAAGAAACATAAATAAAACTGTAATTACTATACAATTAGAAAATAGTCATAATTTTCATTACTTCATCAGATATCGATCTTGATATTTAAAAGTAATTTATGTTTTAACAGGTAGATAAAAGAAAAAAGGAAATAATAAAACAAAATATGAAAGTAAGAACAAACCATTTTGAAGTGAATTATGCAATTATTAACCATTCTTACGTCTGAATTAGATCAAAATTGCAGAATTTTACGAGATTTTGCCTAGAAACCAGATTAGCAATTAGAACTTAGGGTTTCTTCAAATTTCACAATTGTTCAAGCCAATGTTTGAGATGTTGGAAGCTTAACTAGTGACAATTTTTACAAATTCTCTTTTGAAAATAAAATGTCTCTTGAAATTGCATTCCAAGTAGTGAATTTAATATATGCTTTTATTTTATACCAATATTAGACTGAAAATGATATATTTTATCACCTCAGACTTTGGATCCTGAGATGCTAAGAAATTCAAAATGTTCTGGGGCTTTGCCCCTGGATCCCACCACGCTCCCTAAACCTTCAGCTGCATTTGGCTTGGTTACCACTAGTCCCCCATAACAATTTTTGCCTTGGTATAGGCCTGTTTAACATGAGAATTATATCAAGGAAAAACTGCTCAGCAGGACGGCAAGAGGTTTTACGGCCTAGCGTTCGATCATTAATGCCAACCACTCAACACACAAGCAGAACAGCTTTTTATAAAGAGTTAAAAAAAAAAACTCTCCTTCACAAGGTTCTCTGAGAAGAAAGTTTCTTTCTTTGTTCCCTTCTCCATTAGTCATCCTGGGTTTATCCACAAACGTTTTATGCCAGGAGCTGTAAGTCCCATGAGATATGGAAGATAAGAAAGGAGTGGAATTGTGCGCACTGTTGATGTGTCTGCATTTGAGGCTTTATCTCATTTATCCGCCCAATAGTTATGCCCCCTTGATGGAATATCAACACCGACTGACATTTGGCTAACCCAGTTCATTTCGGTCATTTGTGAGTTAGCCTTTAGATTACACCAGGCTTCTTTCTTTTTTTTTTTTTTCCTTTTTCTAAAGGGTCCCATATTCGTATGAAAACCTATCGGCAAAGGGTCAGTTTAGTTCACCTCCCCAGTCTTGGCGCTACTGTTTCAGCTGATACTGTAGAATCCGATAATCTAATCCGGTCTGAGATAACTCAGAAAGAAAAGAAAAGAAATGACTCCCGTGTCTCAGTGAAATTTCAATCTGTAGCTATGCCCACGAGTGTGCGTGATAGCACTTAGCTGAAGCATTTGTGTGTTGGGACATTTAGGACATTTGCAGTCAGTGTTGATCTTGTGCTGTTGTTTTAGGATTCTGAAGGTTTCAATCATATCCGCTCTGTATTTCAACGTGGATAGTTCTAAAGCTTGGAGTCGCTCTGTGTAGGATAGCTGACTCAAACCAGGTACCAACTTTGTTCTTCTTCTCTGCACTTGTTCTATCGCATCCTGATCTATCTTTATGCTCCTCTATTCCCGCGATGATAAATATAGATAGAATAAAAGAGGATCAAAGTGAAGAAAGAACATTTTAACATCTTTGTTCTATGCTACAATACAGATAAGGAGAAAGAATTCCCATTGAAACATCCTTTTATATTGCAATATAGATCAGAAAATATAATTATTAGTAAAAAGTAAAAAGTAAAAAAAAAAAGAAGGTAAATAGGCTTAGTATTTAAATGGTTCTTCGGACGATTGAAGCCTATTTTCTATAGTTTTGAGAAGGGTCATTAATATTCAAATGGTTCTTCGGATGATTGAACTTGTTATTTGTGTTGTAAATACAACGTTTCGGCCGATCCATTCTTCGGCCTTCTTTGTTACAACACAAATAACAAGGAGTTCAATCGTCCGAAGAACCATTTGAATATTAATGACCCTTTTCAAAACTATAGAAAATAGGCTTATTATTTACTTGAAAAAAAAAAGAAAAAAAGTAGAACTTTGTTTGGTTCTCAGGTCTCATTGAACCCCTGGATCCAGGTACAGTGTACCACCTGCTTCCTACTCTCATAGAACCTACTCTTTCATGAATCATTGTCTATCATATAAATTCTTACTGTATTTATCAAGGAGTAAAAATTGTTATTCTCAAAATTTCTTTAAAAACATGATTCTTATCTGTTTCAGCAGAAACTGCAGTCTCTGATAAACCATTCTAGGCCGAGACAACTCTTGTGGGGAAGAAATGCCCTCGTACTCCGGTGTCCTGGTGGACTTTCAATTTATAGCTCTGTCCACGAGTGTGCGTGATAGCACTTAGTTGAAGCATTCGTTAAGATGTTGAAAATGGCCTAAACAGCCGTAACATGTACATCAGAAGACATATACCAATATTACAAGTTTTAGAATTTTAATATTTATAATGTCTAGAATACTGAAATTGAAAATAATTTTCAATATTTTTCATTTTCATAGTTTATTGTTTGTAACGTGATTTAAGATTTTCTTTTGATTAAACTATAACTCAACTAAATGAAATAAAATCTAATAGTTAAACAAGAGAAAATGGGTCTCTTTAATAAAGCAAAATACCTAGATAGCAAAATAAACAAAAACAAACTCATGCTATATCCATGTCTACCAGACATACATGGGGGGAAAAAACCAATGTATTTCCCAGGGATCAAAGATGTTCCAGCCTCAAGGATGCACCCACAATTTTGACTTTGGGAAAAGATGTAAAGAGAGACGTACAAAAGTTGAGAAAATAAAAATGAAACAAACCATTATTACAAAGATGGAGATCTTTCAGAGCCGGCAAATGCTGACTTAAACACAATACATCTTTCCAATTAGTGTTTGTTGAATTCAGAACAAAATTTTCTATCGTAGGAAGTGGCAAAATCCAATTTTGCACATAATTCTGAAAGAAAAATAAATACAAATTAAAAAATAATGAGTCATCTTGTCCGTGTCAGCAAACAGGTTAAATTATGGAAATTTAAACTTAAATAGCTAAACATTCTTAACAAGCCAATTTTTAGTAAGGTCGGTGCACCAAGGAAAATGTATCAGCTTAACCCTTTCAACACTGACCTCCTCATATGTACCACTCCCTGACACTGACACCCTAGATTCCAGGTGACCAACACTCAAAGTACCACCATTATGCATTTAGAAATAGGAACTGCAAATGTAATTACATTATATATT
>VCCN01001960.1:207795-237086 GCA_006491835.1 Architeuthis dux
AGATACAGGCATAGGGTGAGAGAAGAGCAGAGGCATAAGATACTGGATGATCTTAGTTGTCAACACCAACGTGGAATTTCCACTGGTTCATCTAGTTATTAATATTATCAAGGAGATGAAGAAGAAGGTTTGTTAAAGCATAATAATAGCATCTATCTACAGTGTCTTCAATATTTCCTCTGACAAATGAAACAGAGATATTATTGAAAAGTTACAGAAATTAATTATTTTTCTATATTTCTCTAATGAAAAGTTTCAGAGATACAAGATGAAAAATAAAGTTGTATAGTGTAGTACGATATATATATTGCGCATAACATCATATTACCAAATATTTTCCACAAAAACAAATAAACCCAAGCGTCTACTAAAGACGGACCTCTCTTATAAATGTTCAGGTATTGCTTCCCCTTTTCTTTTGTTCTATAACGCAGAAGAGAAAAGGTTTTGGTGTTCCTACTGACCTTTCTACAAACATTTTCTACAAGAACTAAATTCCACACCCAGACAAACACACAGAGTTATTTACAGCAAGAAGCAGAGTAGAGACTGTAGATATATATATAAACAATGGGAGGAAACAAACTAGATAGTACTCAGTAAGCGCATACCTCTGCAAAACACCATTGCCACTAGAAACTGAACAAGTGGTAAACACTAGCGGTAACTACCGCTTGCTTATAAAAACCTACACTAACTAAAAACTGAATGAAAGTTCCATATATAGCTACGATGCAAGTTTTGATTTTTTCATATGTTGGACTATTGGCTTAATATATGAAAAAATATATCTCTCAATCGAAAAGAAATCCTGGGTCCACCCCCAAATTCAACCAATTCTTCTTTACCCCATGCACAGGCCCGGATTAGCCTATACGCAAACTACGCCACGGTGTATGGCCAAAGACATTGAGGGCCCCACAAATAAATAGCAATATAGAACTTTATCACTATTCCCTTGGGGAAAAAGATCAATCATAAATAAAATAATTACTTAATACATTTATCACATGACTAAAAAATATTATTTTATAGGTAAAATACACCTTTTTAGTTTATACCATGAGATGCCTTATTTTAACATTTGTAAATAACTTATTTATTATGAACTTTTGAAATTTAAAAAATACTTTTTTGTTTTTTCTCTTTCTATTACATTTTTTAAAATGTCTGCGTTACTTCAACAATTACTTATTTTTTCAAAATTAGAAATGTGAATTTATTAAATAGTAAGTCTTCATTTTCTTAAAAACCTGTGATATACAGTATCGCCCATAAATAAGTACACCCCTACCACTTTTTAATAGAAAGTTAATTGTCTTCTAAACCAAACATGTTCCACTAGAAATAATAAAATCCTGCTATATTTGGTTTAGAGGAAAATTAACTTTCTATAACATAGTGGTAGGGGTGTACTTATTTATGGTGCGATACTGTACATACTAGCTGGAAACCGACTGGGTTTCAATGGGCGATACTGTATATATTGGTGGCCTAGGGCTCATTGTGGTCTTAATCCTGCCCTGCCCATGGCCCACCCTGACAGAAAATTTCATTGAGAACCTTTGGGAGATATTGTGTGAACAAACAGACAGACATAAGTGAATACATATACCTCTGCCAACAGAGTTTGAAGAGGTAAATGTTCCTTGTATGAATAGTACATTCTCAGTTTCAGCTGCTTCAATTAATGTTTGATAATATCATTGTAGCATTGTTCATTGATCCATTTACTGCACACAAAATTATTTACAGCAGGGGGCATCATATAAAATGCAGAGATATATAAACAATGAGTTTCTATGGCGATAAGTAATATAAGGAGAAACGAGTTAATAAAATATTTATTATAAGAATAAAAGATTCTGTTTCAGCTGGTATAATTAAACTTTGATAACATCATAGTAACCTTTGTCATTGATCCATTCAATGCTACAATCTTGTCTTCATTTTTACATTGATTAGTTCTTGATACAAACACCTATATTACAAGCCCGGTTGCTGCAGGGTCGAACCCCACTGAAGATGATTAATGTAACTTTTGTATTGTATATACAGGGTGTCCCTAAAGTCTGGACCCATAGGAAATATCACTATTTATAACTAACTATATTTTTTGTGGAATGGTCTCCTCGTTCATCAGACCTTAGCCCCCTTGACTTCTTTTTCTGGGGTATGCTAAAGGAGAAGGTGTACTCAATGAAAATTAAAGATACGAGACACCTGAGGGAACACATCATAAATGAATGTGCTCAAATTGACTGAAATGTGGAGTTAATGCATCGGGTTCATGTGAATCTCACAAAGCGCATTGAACTTAGCATCACAAATGGTGGAAAACACATTGAAGATGTTATTTATTAATATTTCAATTAAATAAAATGTTCAAATTTTTTTATTGAAAATATGCATTTTGCCTATGTGTCCAGACTTTAGGGACACCCTGTATAATAAATAAATTCAAAAATATACATGACTTGTCAGTTTAGCTCAGTTGGTAAGGGAGTCACCTACGAATCACCTGATTTCAAATCACGGTAGGGAAATGTTAATTTTATATATCGGTTTGGTTTAATGCAACGTGATAAACAAACAGTGAAGAGTTTACTCCCCTGAATTAGATGAGGATTAGATCTTGTTCTTGTTCTTCCTGTTACGGGGGGAGAAAAACCAAGTCAACTCCAACTTGGACAGGGGTTTTTACAATAAACATGTGTGTGTGTGTGTGTGTCCCATGAAAATGCAGTCTGAAAACCTTGTGATGACTCTTTTCTTAAGTCACGGATTCTAAGAAAATTCCAGATTTTACCCATAACAAGTCTGGTTAGTCACTCAATAGAAACTGTCACTGACCAACGTCTTTCAGCAGCATGTCTTGTTGGAGGTGATCAATTAAAAAATTGGAAAAAAGGGGTGATCAGTGAATAAGTCACCTTTTTTGGGGAAGTGATCACTAAAGTCTGAATTTTCAAAAAACAAGCGTGAACGCTGCCAGACAAAAACTAAGAGACCAATTTAGCATGAACTTACATTGTAAATTGAACCCCACATTAAAAAGTTATTTTTAGTTTCTAATTACCTAAATATATGAATTCAGATTTTTTGTGAATATCTGACAGTTAAATACTTTCTGTTGTGATGAAACTAAGAGAAACAATTGGCAGAAAATTCTCATGTCTGACAACAAACTCATTTAATTAATGCATTGTAATTTAAATTATTGATATTTAGTATTAATCAGTATAGTATGAATGACTTGGCTTTGCGAACAAAGATTTTTGTGAAGGGTAGTATAGTATCATATATATATATATATATATTCCTATTCTTATGTATAGGAAAACAAAATAAAAAACAAAAATAAATAAATACGATAATACTATACTTTAAACGGGGTTCAAGTTCAGCTTGCCCGGGGCGCCAGCAATCCTAGGGCAGTCCCTGCAGACACCTACATTATAAGCATGGATGTATGTATGTGTGTGTGTGTGTGTATGTGTCCCTATGAAAATGCATTCTTATGAAATCCTTATGATGACTCTTCTCATAGGTCACGGATTCTAAGGAAATTCCAGATTTTACACAAAATATTTAGATATTGTGAACTTATATATGAGGGTGCATCAATAAGACTGAATTTTGATCTGAAATTTTTACTGTATAATGTTTGTTCTATGTGATTAATGGAGAAACGTTGGGTTAAATGCATTGACAAGGAAGTTGAAAAATAAATATTTGTTGTGTAAAATCACTAGGCTTATTGACTTATCTATGTAGGGATCACTTCATAAAATTGTGTAGATATTTACTAAGCTTAACTCTAGAAAGAGTTCCATTTTTTAAAAATTTCTATTCATTGAAGAGTTCCACTGTGTTTAATAAGTAGTGGTTCATGAATTTAAGAGTTAAGTTAGTCAGGCACAGGACTTCAATAGTGGGGGACCGAATGACGATCACTTTATACCATTCCGAGGCTGGAAGATATATCTTACACTGAAAGATTAAAACAACTTAATCTAGAAACCCTTGAATACAGAAGAAAACATGCTGACCTACTAGAGGTCTATAGAATCCGGAACATACATACATAGAGTGGATACTGATGTTCATTGCTCAAAATACCCTGATAAGAAAATGCTGACTTCATTTATATGCAGTAAAACCAGAGGACACAGCCATAAACTACAAATTCAGACCTTCACTGGTGTTAGAAAAAGAATTTGCATGGAACAGTCTAAGTGAAAAGACGGTCACATCCGAGAATATCGATATTTAAAAAAATTATAAAATTGTGTTGATATCTACTAAGCTTCTGCAAACACCTACAATAGTGGGGCACCCAGTGAGGATCACTTTATTGAGGTCCTGTGCCAGACTACTGTAAGTTAAGCCTAATATATATCTACACTATTTTAGGAAGCTATTTGTAAAGGAAAAAGATAGGAACTTGAGTGAGAGAGAGAGGGGGGGTGAATGTGATATGAGAGTTTTCCATTTACTACTATGTACTGCCTCTCTCATTATTGATAGTAGGGAAAAATCTATTTCAGCTGTTCCCTTATCCAGAGCTTTTATCTGATAGGCTCCACTTGTCAAGGGCAAAGGAAAAAATCAATACTACACCCAATAGTCTTTTCTTCAACTAACTGTAGGCAAGATTATACAAATTGGTCAATTATGACCCGGGCTCTTTTTTTTTGTTCACCCCCAGAAACAGGTTTGCAAGATTGGGTTATAAGGGGAGATAATCTGAGTTTTATCTCAGAGACTTACCCACCAACAGAGGCATTGGAATAGCATCGAATTTGGAAAAAAATTGAGCGAGTCAGAAGGCAGAGGTTCAATACCACCCTGCCCAGAAACAGCTGATCGAGCTCTGTGTGAACTATTTATAGCAACGAGCAAAATAGAGAAATATATAAAAGTGGGGGAGGGAAGAAATATAAATCAATAATGTTCTTCAATAAAATGTGGGATTCTTTTTTTTTCCTCTCTGAATGATCCAGAGCATTGCCTAGTAGTTATCTAAACATGTATTCATTGGAGTCAGTTCTCCACAACTTCCTCCTCACCTTAATTAACAGGCATGATAGCAACATTATTTGGTATGGCAGTCAGCTGATCAGTGAAGAGAGAGAGAGAGAGAGAGAAAAGCTGAACAGAAAAGATAATAACATAAGAATTGTATGGATCATTCGGTTTGTGTGCAAAGAATATAACTCGCTTCTTGGGTAAATGCAATTACACAAGGTGTACAGAAATAAGATAGTAGGCATTAAAAAAAAAAAGGAAAAAAAAAAGAAGAATTTCATACCGAATGCTTTCCAACCTATTGTTATATATCGTTTCATTTTCGCTGTCATGGTCTTTCTCTAACTTTATTACCTATCCTAGGTAGATGTATTCATCGACTTCTTCTAGAGCCTCTCCCTCTATCTTTATGATCTTTTGTGGTTCTGAATGCTAAATTTCTAGAGAATTAAATTGTTAAATGACAAAAAAAAAAAAAGTTTTTTAATTCTATCCTTCTAAAATTGTGTTCAGAATTGATCAAGGGGATTAAAAAAGTGAACTCATATTGGTATATGGAAGAGTTGCCAAACTAGTAAGTTAATTTGGATCCCTCCCTGCTTAAAATCCATAATGGCCCCTGCAATCTCAGGAAATAAAAACAGATTTTGTACTTGTTCAAATACTTATGAGCAATACCTTTTTTATCATTGATAATTTATACATAAAAAACGTTTTGCTCAGAATTATTTAACAGACCTTGTATATCTTGTGAAGACAGAACTTTTAAAAATAGACTGAGTAGAACAATCTTTTCAGTATATAAAAATCCAATGTTTTTTCTTATATAGATAGATAGATAGAGATAGAGAGAGAGAGATAGAGAGAGAGAGGGAGGACTGGCTCTTATTGAGGTTGACAATGGTTGTAAAGTAGTTAGGTAAAGTAGTTATGGGAGAGTGGTTTGTCCAAGTGTTCACACACTCACTATTCTCTATCAACTATCATGGCATACCAGTGACAAGACATTTTTTTGTTTTCATGCCATTCCCAAAGACTAGCATTCCAAGGGAAATTATGAATCACTGCCACCCATATATGCTGTGTTGAGGGTAATCAATTAGAAAGTTGGAAAAAGGGGTGATAAACGAATAAGTTACTTCTCTCACCTTTTGTTGGGCTGTGATCACTAAAAAAAAGGTCTGAATTTTTAAAAAAACAAGCGGGGATAAACTAGTGATAGATTTAGCGCGTTTCTTGTTTTGGCATTGCAAGAAGTGCTAAATTAGCGCTTTTTCGCCTAAAACATTTTGGCTGTTTCTGGCCATTTTCTTGGTATTTTTGATCGTTTTTAGCTTCTTTTTGGTGGTTTTGGGGCATTTTTGACAATTTAAAAAAATTTAGCACCTTTTAGCGCTTTTTGGCAGTCAAACTAGCGCGAAAATATTTTTTGAGTTGGCAACACTACCTGGAAGCAACCTTATATACAGGTTAAAAGACTCCTGCCTACCATGAGAACTTCGCTAGCTCAATCGGCAGAGCAGAACCTGCATATAAGGTTGCTTCCAGGGTGGATGCGGGTTTGATCCCCGTATGGAGCTCATTTCTTTTTCATATTTACGATTTAGGCAGCGCAACAGGCAAATATAGGTTCCCAACTAATAAATGTCTTTATAATTATCATAATCTGTTGGATATAAAATTATCCATCATTTGATTTCATAGATACATATAAATGTGTGAACACATGAATAACCTAAACCCAGCAATAAACCAGTATTGTGGGTAACCGTGATCAAACAAAGTTCTATTTTCAGTGCCGATAACCATTATGTCATCTTGCACCTCATTTATTATTTGTTCATTTATTTTCAAAAAACTGTTGCCCATCAATTTTAAAACACACAGAATTAAATATACCATCAGGTAATCAATATTTGATTAACAAACAAGATAACATATCTCTCGGCGTTGAGGACACTCTGGTTTCAAGAATGCACCGCAATTTTGATTTGAAAAAAAAAAATAAAATAATAGGATAGGATATGAAAAAAAAATAAGTAATCTTTCACCTCTAAAACGCTGGGTAAATTTTTCAGACTTATTTTGTGGAAAATAAATAGTGTCTTCGATGCTGAAAATCAATTAAATTACTGTAATTGATTATCTCAAAACGACTATACTTTTTTGTAGTTAATGTTTTTCAGTGTTACTTTTGATTGTTATATTTGTGTACTTTCAACTATGAGGTTCTTAACTAATGATATGGCAGTAGGAAAATTGAAGCTCTTTGTTCAGGTAGATACAATTAGAGATCATAGATCCTCATGTAAGTAAAAAAAACAATTGTATTAAGTGGTAGTAATAGTAGTAATGATGATGAAAATATAATCTTAACGGAGAGAATGAAAGAAAGATCAGTACAGATCTTCTAACAAATTGTTTTAAAAAATGAACAATTTACTAACATGTTTCACTGGTTACAGCTTCATCAGAGTAATAATGAAAAAACAAAATGAAACAGAGAAAGTTCAAAGATTGAAATTACTGGCTTTTTTTTTATGTCATTGTCACGCAATAAATGTTAAGCATCAATATTTAAAATGGTATTGTATCGTTTAACATTTATTATGTGAGGATGACATCAAAATTTCAAGCTTTGAACTTTCTGTTTTAATTTTGTTTCTCGTTATTTCTCTGATGAAGCTGTAACCAGCAAAACATGTCAGTAAAATGTTAATTTTTCAGACAATTTGTCTTTCCACATTGTCATTAATATCATCCAGTCGGATATCATTATCCAAATACTGATTAGTATCCTTTAATCTATTAACCTATATGTCTCTTAAAAGCCACTCCATAGTAAACAAACTTTATAAAGAGCTTTTTTTAGGTTGCTTGGTGAAACTTGATATGATTAAGATGTTCCAAAAGATCTTATGAAAAGAAGCTTGTATTAAAAGATGATATAATTAGAAAACAATGTGAAGATGATGTGCTTCAAACAAATGGGTTTTGATGGTGAAACGAATGGTATACGTTTTTAGTCACACCTTAACTCAGGCCGTCATTCCACGACATTGACTGAACAATGTAGATCGGAAGTAAAGATCATGATGTAAATATTCTTTTTTTTCAATTTGCTGTGTTCTCTATGGAGATATATATTACAGAAAATATTTTACACTGTGTTGTCCTGCTAGTTTCAATATAAAGACTGTTTCAGTAAGCTTACCGATAAAGCATGCGTGTCACAGATACATCTTTAAAATTAGCTTTTAACGTTTACAGAATTAATTTGAAAAAAATAATTTGCACAAGCCTCTTGGGATTTGGTGTGAGGGGAGTCTTGAGAAGATTCACTTTGATACAAAGCAGTTAATATTTAATCTGAACTCTTATTATGTTGGCTTAGCAAACAATGGGACCTCTTTTATTAGTAACTAATTATTACCTGTGAAGAAATTCACGGATATATTTGGATTTCTATGAGATGATTCTTTTTAGAAAAGAAACTATATACAGGGCATGCCAGGTATGCGAGAACACAACTTTTGCGGGCCATCAAGGGAAAATGACCAAAAATAATGTTACGCAGCATGCGCCACATTTTAACTTTCTCTTTGACATATGGACAACATCAACATGAGAGCTTCCAATCCGACACAGGAAATGAAAAGGCACACTGTGCTTGTGGCCTTAGCCGCCAACCAGAGAGACTCGGAGATCGCCAGCTCCTTAAACATGGCCAGGTCCTTCATGTTTAAGGTCAGGAATGAGCTGGAGTCCTGTGGCGGGTGCCAACTTCCCGGTGAAAATTTTTGGGAAACCCTATGTTACTGTTTTTAAAAATTGAAATTTTAAATGGAAATTTTATATTAAAATAATTTTAAATTTTTTATTTTATTTAAAAAGTCGTTTTGATAAAAAGTCATAGTACCGGTGGTTGCGTTATTTTGTCCAGCCGCTTTTTATTCTTCTCCGTTTAACTTGAGCAATTTATTTATAATCCACTTCCAGCTTACTAGGCCCATCAAAGCTTCATCAAAGCCCCATTAAATGTACATTTCGGGAACATCTTCATTGCCACCCTCTCACAACACTGCATGAGGGGTTGGACTTTCCCCATTTTGAATTAAGAGTTGTCTGTCTCCTAGACTTGTTGCCAACAAAGGCTGAAGAGCCCAGTCTGTCATGCTATTTACCCATAGCTTGGGGGGGGAGAAGAGATGGATTCATGCCTTTCCCAATGGCATTAGTGTGAAATGAACGCAAACTGTCTCAGCTAGAGTTTGAACTCGGATCGCCAATTCTATTTTCCGTGTTGCTAACCATTACGCCACCTCCAACTCTTATTTTATTGATTTATGAAAATAAATATAGGAATATTTTCTATAGTTTTGAGAAGGGTCATTAACATTTAAATAGTTCTTCAGACGGTTGAACTCCTTGCTGTTTGTGTTGTTAACCTGACATTTCAGCCGATCCATTCTTTGGCCTTCTTCAGGTGTAATATCCGAATGTGATGGGGTAAACAGAAGTTTCCTCTCTGGGAGGAAGTCCAGAATATTGACAGAACGCTGTTGGAAAAATCAAAGAGGCAGCACATATCAATATGTTGACTGAATGCATTAGTCAGACAAGTGCAGAGTTCAACCCGATGTGGCTTCTGATACTCAACAAACCAAAACCCAACAAAGCAAGGATAAAGAAACACCCCAATCCTAAGTTATAAGGGTTACCTCCTTTAAAATTAAAAACTTGTTTACACCATCACATTTGTATGTTACACTTGAGGAAGGCCGAAGAATGGATCAGGTGAAACGTTGTGTTAACAACACAAATAACAAGGAGTTCAATCGTCTGAAGAACTATTTAAATATAGGGATATTATAAAATCTGATATCAACAGCTTCTTAGGAGAGAATCGTGCAATAGCTTATGATATCATATTGTAAGGCCCATTTTGGAATGCTTCTCCTTGCCACTAATGAAGCCTTCTAGTTACTAAGAAGGTGAAGTTATTGACACTCTCAATCCCTTCACTATTGCTCAAATATAAGATTGTTACCTGGCTGACTCAACAAGCTATGATCTCAACCTTTTCAGGCTGGAGGAACCCTGAAAATAGCTTTCACATCTAAAGGAACCCCTGCATAAAAATATATATAGGAGGAGCCAGTCTTAAACTAGGGGTAGGTGTTATCAGATTAAACAAGATATCAAGCAGGCTGCCTATAGATAGATGCAAAATATGCAGCGTTATCTAAAGATTAAAGCAAAATATCAAATGTCATTTAAGAAATAAAACCAGATCTAAGACGATTGAGAGAAAATGTTATCTGAACAAATCTTAAGGTAAGCACTCATCTGCTTATTTTTGTCTGTCATCTATCCAATGAAAACAAAAAAATTATTTTTGTCTGTCATCTATCCAATGAAAACAAAAAAAAGATTTTTGTCTGTCATCTATCCAATGAAAACAAAAAAAAGATTTATAAATAATTCTTCAGAATTTTTTTGGATTAAAATTAATATAAATCGATGAAAATCGACAAAAATTAAATAAATAAAAATCGGAAATTTTTATTTACTACTGAAACCCTAATAAAGTGGTAAAGTGTGACTTCATCAGTTGACTTCCGGTACCAGTCACAAAAAATTATACTACTTATTTTGTATTGGGAAAATCTTGCTTGTTTCTTTTCCTGTCTTTTTTGTTATTTTGACTGCAATTTCACACAGTTTGACAGTATAGGACAGCCAGCTTATTCTGAATAAGTAATTTTGATAACTTTTAGTCATTTTATCGATTTACATTCGTTTTTCCCTCACAGACTTTTGACAATAACACGACATACATCGATAAAAATGCTTGAAACTAGTAACCTGTCAATTTTATTGTACTAATCTTTGTGTTATTAATAAGAAGATAGAAAATTTTCATCTAAAAATTATTTGGTAAACAATATAAACTTGGATATAATTGTGGTTGAAAACTTATGTTTAAAAGGTGTAAACGTGATAGTTCACAGAAAAATTTAGCCTTTGTTTTTTAAGAAAAGATATATTTATATTGAAAGCATAGAAAATATTAGAAATGGGAACAGTTTAATAATAATAATCTTTTTTTTTAAAGTAAAGATATCTTTTTCTTTTAAGAAAAGATTTTTTTATAACACAGTGAATTAGAACCTTATTTCTTTTTTTTTTTATTTATTTATCTTTATTAGCGTTACTTTTGAATTTAAAAAATGACCAATGAAAGTATTTAAATTTCCTTTAATTATTGTTTTGTTCTTATTTGCTTTAAAATATAATTTCGGCCTTCTTTAGGTAAAGGGACCCATGCCGTTTTCAGCATTGGTGATATTTGCCACGGAAGATCCGAGAGAAAAAAATAAATGAAAAATTAATAAAATGACTAAAACTTATTAAAATTTCTTATTCAGTATAAACTGGCTGTCCTATACTGACAAACTATGTGAAATTGCAGTCAAAATAAACAACAACAAAAAAAACGATGAAAAAAGAAACAAGGAAGATTTTCCAATGCAGAAAAAAAATAGTAGAATTTTTGTGACTGGGACTGGAAGTCGGCTGATAATATCAGCACTTTGCCACTATTATAAGTATATTATATAAGTATATTATTATTTTATGTGAGATTGTTGCTTTTTAGAAATTTTTCATTGAAAGAACTGAAATTTATAACATTGTAAAAAAAAAAAAAAAAAAAAAAAAAAAAAAAAAATGGCAGCTGCTGTTCTTTGGGGGTTGTTAAAAATTCTGGTGCTTCTGGTGTCAAATGTCATCAAGACAAAGACAGCTACTCATTATATAAAAAAAAAATCTTCAAATGAAGCAAAAGGTGCTTTTTTTCATGAAGCTATAAATTTTGTGTAACCCCTAACAACCTACTGCAGAACCGCAGTTGACTTAAACCAACCTGCTAAAGAAACAAGATGGAAAAATTCAGTGTTTACTACATTATTAAGTGCTTGATGATACACATTTCCCAAACTTTTCCTAGGCAAAATTTAGTATTTAAACATAACATTATTGTGTTCCTTGTCCAACATATTATTCTCTCACCTACCAATTGGTAATTATCTAGACAGTTGTTACATAATTATGTGCCAAAATTGCCTGTTATTTTCTATTATGCTCCTACACAAAAAATGAGTTATCAGAGGTGGCATTTTTTTATGAATAGATCACATTTTTTTTTTATTGTCTGCCAAAGAAAAATACAGATGTTATTTATACATAGTAAAAAGAAATTAATGTTTGTCTACTGCAGGCTTTTAGAAAATGTTATAGACATTTTATTAGAGATGGTCTACCATTTTTTAAAAGTGCAAACCTTGAAAATTCTTGCCTTAGTTTAAGATCAGCCTTTTTTAACTGGGGTTCTACGGAACCCTAGGGTCCTGCAATAGGTTGTTAGGGGTTCCATGAAAATGTGTCTCACCCAAAGGAAATATAATATAAACTAGCATTCCAAGGGAAGTTATGAATCGCTGCTACCTACCGGGGTCCGAAAAAATACAGTATCTTACTGTAAAAAAAATACACTATCTTAGAATGTTCACCTAAATTAACAAATATGTAGAAAACTATCTTTGTGGAATACTGATAATTACTTTTAGATTATAATACATGTACATTTTTTAACACACTGATGTGTCATTAGCTGTATATATGTTTATATGTAGATTTTCTATTGAGATATGAAAATTATTTCAAGGGTTCCTCCAGTCTGAGAAGGTTGAGAAAGGCTGGTTTAGATGAATAGTGTAACTGAAATATGCCTAGCAGAAACCAGATAAATTGCACTGGAAAATGTATTTAATATTAAAACTATTAATCATATGCTGTTAAGTTATTAGAAAACAAGTGAATTTAAGAGAATTGGCTGAGCATTCAAATATGAATTCAAAAAAATTATAAAAAATAAAATTATCAAAGATTGGATAAAAACAAGATGAACTAGCATTCCAAGGGAAATTATGAATCACCACCACCCATATATGCTGTGGGGTTGATCAATTAAAATGTTGGAAAAAGGGGTGATCAATGAATAAGTTATTTCACTCGCCTTTTGTTGGATCACTAAAGAAAAGGTTTGAATTTTCAACAAAAAAAAAAGTGGGCGCAAGCTAGTGACCAATTTAGCATAAACTTACATTGCATATTGAACCCCCCTCTAAAAACCTATTTAGGAGTTGAATTTTCAAAAAACAAAACATTTTCCCTACTCATTGAGGGGGAGTGTGTATGCAAAATTTCAAGTTTCTACTATGAATGGTTAGGGCTGGGTGAAGTCCGGATATATAGATAGATACATAGATACATATAAATGTCAGAACATATGAATAATCTAAAACCAGCAACAGTATTTAAAACAGTGTTGTGGGTAGTGGTGATTAATAAGCATTTTACCTGAATATTAATTTTATAGAGATATATTTTACAATGCCCAAATGATGTAGAGATCAACATAAATATTCATCAATTTAGTCTAAAGAATTATATAATTCACCACTTTTTATTAAATTTTAATAAAAAAGTGGTGTGTTACAATACTTCATCCAATAATAATAAAGATTGAATTATATAGTTATTTACAACTTTATCAAAATAAAAGCTTCTCGGAATTGAAAACAAACTAGCATTCCAATGGAAATTATGAATCACGCCATCGATATATGCTGTGTTGGGGATGATCAATTAAAAAGTTGGTTCTGTGATCACTAAAAAATGTCTGAATTTTCCAAAAGCAAGTGGGCACAAACTAGTGACCAATTTAGCATAAGCTTGCATTGAAAATTGAACCCCCCACTAAAACCCTACTTTGGGGGGGAATTTTCAAAAAACCAAAAAAAAAAAAAAACATTTTCCCTACTCATTGAGGGGAATGTGTGTACAAAATGTCAAGTTTCTACTATGAACGGTTAGGGCTGGGCGAAGTCCGGCTACATAGATAGATAGATAGATATAAATGTGTGAACACATGAATAACCTAAACCTTTGGTAGCAGTGATTAATACAATGCTTAGATATTATTCAAGCGGGCAAGAAAAGAAAATTGCACTGAACCATTGATAAAAAATTTTTTAAATTCTTTTCCCCCTTGCCCCCTCACGTAGAAACAACCAATCAGGGACCAGCAACTAATCATGTGACAGGCGCGAGATTTAAATCATCCTTTTTTCTTTTACCAGTTGCCGAAATGTAAAGACGTGTTACACAGCTCTCCTGATTTCTACCCGCCCGATATCTCATGCATACCTCGGGCGGGCAGAGTGTATAAACAATCCAGAACAAAGTAAGCAAATTCCCTTTTACATACACATTTTTATTATAACTGAATTCTTTCATACATGAAACAAATATATCCAAACAAAGGACTCTTACATATGCACACATGCACACAAACTAAATTTCCACTCTTAAATAAACGAATAAAAATGTTTGTCTCTTTCAAGATTGTCTTTTCGTCTGTCTCTCATTGATAATATCAAAATGGAGTCAATTTCAATCCACCTTTTAAAAACCAGTATTATGGAGAAATCTAATGCATTCAAGCTGCCGCACCACAAAATCATTCCTCCACAAGAAGACCGAATTCTCATCAATAGGTCCGGCTTCTTTCCCTCCACAAATCTTCCGGGCGCCAGCAACAAATCTTCCTTCCATAATACTACTACTAGCTTTGTAGGAGGAGCTGCACTTCCTTTTTAGGGACTACACTACTTAACTTGTACCATAAAAAAAAATCAGAGTTGCTCTGTACTTTAGAATACTTCAAGAGTGTGTACCAAATTTTTATCATGAAATTTAATACACAGACAAAGTAAGTCCTATTTTAAACTCAGTTATATTTTTGTCCAAACATAATTGAAAACATGAGGTCAACTAGATAGAAATATAATATGGAACCTTGAAGTGGCATTTTCTAGTATCTTAACTGACCTATTAAAGGAAAAATGCTTGAATTTTAATAACATGAAAGACCACCTTAAGAATTTCTATATTGCATCCTGTGGGTAAGGCACTCGAGGAAATAAATGATTGCCTGATAATTAATTAAGGGAATAAATAACTCGTTATGTTTACAGTTGATATTTACATTTTGTTTATCAAGCAAAAGGAATGAATTCCATTGGTTCATTCATTTTACCTTGAGGAACCAATGAGATTGTTACACATGAAATTTTTTTGTTCAACATAGAGAATAACAATAAACTATAAAAATGAAAAATACTTTCAGCTTCAATGTTCTAGACGTTATAAAATATTAAAATTCTAAAACTTCAAAATTTTAAAAACAAACTTAATATTTTCAAATTTTACTGAAGGCATACATCAATCCAATACACAAGGCGGAACTACATTCCGCCTTGTGTATTGGATTGATATATGAATGTAGCTTAACTGGGAGCAAAAGAAGTAGTCATAAAAATCTTTTTAAATGATAGTGATTTGTAATGCTTCATCATAACAAAAATTAAAAAATGGAGAAAAATATGAATAGATTATTATTTTGAAAACAATTAACATTGTACACTAACTCCTATTATAAGGGTCATGTACAGTCCCAGATTAAGATTTTGTAGGCTGCTGGGCTACGGCTATTGCTAGACCCTGAGTAATATTTTCAAAAGGTAAAAAAAAATAGAAGAAAGATTAAATTTATTTTTACAAAGCTAACAACAATTAAAAGTCAAACATTTGCTTTGCGTAATTTCTTGGAAACAAATTTCTCCAAAACATCAGTAAATTGTAAGTTCTTGAGAACATCGTTTTCAAATACCATTAGAGCAATGGTTCCCAACCTTTTTTGGGCCAAAAGATTTTGATGCCCCCTTCGATATAAAACAAATAAAGTTCTGAAAAATATAATATAGAAGTGAATTCCTACATATAAAAAGAACTTACATAAAAGGTTTTTTTTAATTTAACTTTTTTTTACTTATTATAAATCATAAATACAAATCAAGCTCACCTCAAGATAAGAAAACTCACGTTAGTGCGGACCTTGACCTTGATGTTTACTGCAAAGAGTTTTTATTCTAGGCACCAATTTAGTCAGTTTCAATCTCAAGTCTCCTCATTTTGTGATATCCAGTCAATTTCTTTTTTTCTGTAACAAGTCATTTACAGCACTAAGACCACATTCAGTGAAATATGAGGACGGGAATAGCAACAGTAGTTTTCTTGCTTGCAAAGTTTCTTTGATTTGTTTGCTTTATTTCGTAAAGCAAGACAAATCATCATTGAAATTATTAAATACACTACTTATTTTGCGATGGTAGGATTTCATGCCCATTGTTATTAACAAATTCAGAGATATTTGTCCTTAATAACTCATTTTTAAATTGTCCCCCTTTATAATCAAATTGCCCCCATGTGGGGCGTGCGCTCCACGTTGGGAACCACTGCATTAGAGTAAATATTTTAGTTGTTCTTGTGCCATTGTCGATTTGTGTACATTCTTTAGATGTTTGATCTTGGAGAAACTCCTGTCTCCAGTCACATTAATTATCAGTAACTTTGTAGTGCTGTTTCTAGATTATGGCATGAAGGAGTTAATCAATTGTTTACTGCAAGACACAAACGGTCATACAATATATATGTATGCAGTACATTGTTTCTTTTTGCTATAGTATGTTTACTACAAATATACAGTATATTAATTATTTAAGTATTATCAGTCAGTCAGATTGGATAGGGGGAAGCGGATATAAAAGCAGCGAAAAGCACTAGACTAGACAAACTTGAAAATATGTCACATGAAATCGTAGATCACTTTGACAAGCAAATTACAGTTAGATTGAAAAAGCATACAATGGGCTACAATTAGAAAATCTTTATTAATTTTATATTTAGTTTCATTATTTTAATATTAATATTTATTACTGTAATTTTTCGAGTACAATGCAATCCCGAATAAAATGCGACCCCCACTTTTTGTAGCTAAAAATCAGTAATATATTTTATCCTCTCATCACTGCAAATTTGAAAACACAAAAGATAAAAACTAAAACACAAACACTAAAACTGACATGATTTCTGCTTTTGTTCAGTAACTTTTGCTTTGAATTTACCTAAAGATCCAAATTCGGTATATTTGTTGGTTTGTTTACCATAATACAGCAAAAACGTTACCCGTCATTTTTGACTGGTTCTATGCTAGTATATACAAAAAGTTATTCACTAATCTTAGATTAGTTTGACTGAAGCCCATAGTAATGGGTCACCCAGTGGAGACATTACACTAACTTCATTAGTGAATTGGTCTGTGAGGCAAACATACTAACCATTGCTCTATGGTAGGCATTCAAATCAAAAGGTCAAAATCTAACATTTTAAACAAACTACTTTTCTCTTTCTCTTTCCTGAGAGGAAAAAAAGAGCAGATATTACAGTACTGGGCAGTAAAGAGAAAAGAGCTTTTATGCAACTCTCAAAAGATAAGAGGCTCAAATAAACAGGTCTCTGTACTTGTTGATCACCACTACCCACAACACTGGTTTATTGCTGGGTTTAGGTTATTCATGGGTTCTGACATTTATATGTATCTATCTATGTATCCAGACTTTGCCCAGCCCTAACCGTTCATAGTAGAAACTTGAAATTTTGTGCACACACTTCCCTCAATGAGTAGGGTTTTTTTAAAAATCCCCCCGCCCCATAATAGGTTTTTAGCGGGGCTTCAATATGCAATGTAAGTTTACACTAGTTTGTGCCCGCTTGTTTTTTTGTTGAAAATTCAGACCTTTTTTTAGTAATCACAGTACAAAAAGTAACTTATTCATTGATCACCCCTTTTTCCAACTTTTTAATTGATCACCCCTAACACAGTGACCATTTCTGACACAATTTTAATCTTGGAAGGCGCAGATGTAATCTTGGGAGTATTTCAATGTTGTCACTTTACTTACTAGGTCTGTCCGGAAAGTATCCGGCCATTTAATATTAACAAACAAAATAGCCTACCTAGGGCAATGGCACCCTAGTCCCTTCAAAGTAGTCCCATTGGGACCTCACACACTTGTCCCCATCTCATCACATCTCATCCACTTTTCAAAAAAGTCTGCAATGTCCTCTTTTGCGATCGCCATCAGCTACCTCGTCACGTTCTCTTTAATCTCGTCCACAGTCTGAAATCTCATTGGGAAAACCAGAAGTCACAGGGAGCCAAATCTGGACTGTAAGGGGGCTGGCAGACCTGGGTGATGCAAAGTTTTGTCGAAAGGGCGTGAAGATGGGCAGGCTCGGTCATTGTGGACGCGAACATCACACAGTACACAAGCTCACTCAATGGCATCTCACTGCCGACCGAGTAACCCCATGGGAGAGTGTTCACGCATTCGCAGTACGGTCCCCTTTGATTAGTTGCCAAGTTGCATCGAGGCTGCGCAACCGGTTCTCGTGATATTCAAAATGGCTGGATACTTTCCGCACAGACCTCGTAAAGGATTTGAAAATCTGAATTTTTCTGTTAACAACAAACAGAAATTACCATTCAAATGAGACTGATCGTTAATTAAAGTAAGACAAGCCTAGCTATTCTCTCAAGAGATGATCCAGGTTTTAAAAAAATAAATAAATCATGTCCGGAATGTCATTTGGAAATGTTATCTTTAGGATCCTCCAAGTTAGATTACAGGAAGCTATGATTTCACGCTGGTTTGAAATTCTTTTGGTAATTCAGGTAGTATTTCATTAATTTAGTTATAATTCATTTATTCTATATATTAAAATAACAAATTAATATTATATTTATTAGCATCATATTAACATCAATCTTTATTATTATTGGATGAAGTATTGTATGTAACACACTACTTTTTATTAAATTTGACTAGTTTTTACCTTCAACCTAATTTTAGTTGTTTTATTTTGGCCGTTTTTGGTCATTTTCTAGCGCTTTTTTAGCGTCTTTTTGGTGGTTCGGCTGTCAAACTAGCGCAAAAATATTTTTTGAGTTGGCAACACTAGAAAGAGGTGCCTTCGGGTCGCCTCTGTCTACGGTTGATCGACTGGAGTACGAGATGAGATACAATGGATTTATTTTGCGTTGATTTTTTTATGCAGTCTCCTCTAGGAATGCATCCGCGGCGTACAATCGGGGCAGCCTGTACTTTTGAGGAGCTTCCATTTGTAACTTGTGATGTAATTCTTGAGTCAATGCAGTAAAATAAAAAAAAAAAGTCTCTAATTAAAGACGACCTTATGAAATATGAACTGCTAATTAGATTGCACTATTTTGCTGATAAAGGGAGGGAAGGTGAGGACCACGAGAGATTCATTCAGTTTTCTGTTGTAACGGAGAACAAAGAGTGTTTAAACTTGGCTGGCTGGTCGACTGCAATTGGAGTCGACCTGAAGGCTCCTCTTTCTTTTTGCTGCTATGCTTTTGGATAGGGGTGGGCATGACTTCTAGACCTGATTTGACAACCACTTACCCTCAATCCTACTTTTTAGCAGAGAGTACCATTTTATTTTTTTTAAAAGTGAATCTTTGGTATGATCTATCTTACGGCGCATGGTCAATGGTCATCCACGTAGGTACTGCTTAAAATCCTAGGTACTCCACTGAATAATCATGAAGAGCTAGAATACAAGAGCTAGAAATACTCTCTTCACCACAGAATATTTAAATCATTAGATAGAGTATTAGGCTGGTGATCATAAAAGCCAGAAGTTAATTTCAAATGACAAAAAAAAAAAGGAAGCAAAACTCAATATCCACAAATTCTTTTGTGATGAGGCATGGAGATTATTAGGAATAAATTCCCAATGAAAATCAATGGTATCTGTAAAGATGGCATACCTAAGAGAAAAAAATATGAAAATCTCCACATATAAGGAATATAAAAATGGTTTATGGAGTCATTTCAATCAAGTAAGTAGCAGGTAGCAAGATTCAAATTTATAGTCTCATGTTTAGGGTAAAAAAAAAGGAATTGTAAGAGTGTGATTTCTGTTAACAGCAGAAATATTGAAATATTCCGTACAAAACAAAATTCCTAAAGATTTGCCAATTCCATATATTCTTTCTAATAAAAATTAAAAAAAATAATAAAATCAATACTCTTTCTCTCTCCCCCACAGAGTACAGGTATCTTCTGCATTTCAAAAGTTTGCTTTATACCACATTTTTGCTTTTACGAAAAAGGCGAAAATAGTGTTCAGTGTTTGCGCACCGAGTCGTTATAAAGGCAGCACGCACCCTCTTCTATACCAGTTTCCTATACATCTCCCTACCCCAGCCACTGATGATTCAGCCTAACATACTATAATCACCATTTTCTTGGTATTGAAACACCCAAGAATTTCTCCCATATAAATCAATTGTAATTGCTTCTTCGCTTTGTGCCATTTCAGTTTATGAAAGGTTTTTATAGGAACGCTCTACTTTCGGATCGCAGGGGAAACCTCTACTTGAATTACCATTCCATTCCTCCGTGATTTTCCTTTGTGAAAATAAAAAGTAATGCAACGAATTGTTGGAAAGGATGAAAGCAATATTGATTTTTTTTAAATTACAGGTCAAATTTTAAAATTTTTGTGATTCATTATATTACAATTTTTAGTCTGTGGTTGCCAATACCTTAATTGCTACATTTAGATATTTTATATTTTATTAAAAGTCGTCACAATACATCAAAATTTATCAATGGAAACTAATATCTTTCATTAAAAGATTTTACATTTAGAGAAACATTAGTAAAAACAATTTTGCAAAATTGGAACCCCCCCCCCCAAAAAAAAAGATGTTTATCCATATATATTTTTTTTATTGTTGCGTGTAACACTTTTCAGTGAGTGCACAGATACTACACTCTGACCCTTGGTGCAACACAATCTTCTTACCTAAATTTCCTCCCAATTTAGCCTTGTGCTGAACTAAGCTAAGCATTGTAAATATCAATGTTTGCATATCACAGCTTTAATAAGAGGAGTGACACTTTGATCCTAGGCAGAGGAGTGACACCTTGATCCTAGGCAGAGGAGAGACACTTTGATCCTAGGCAGAGGAGAGACACTTTGATCCTAGGCAGAGGAGAGACACTTTGATCCTAGGCTGAGTACACAGACTCCCCGGATCCTAGGCAGAAGCGCTGATCCATACGTAATTAATCTTGTCCTTTTTGACAGGTTCCATGCTAGTTATATATAAAATCAAGAATAAAATTATCCTTAAAATAATATTCTAATCCAAATAAAACTAATAAAAAAAACCCTGATGTGACCAAGTTTGCACCTAGCATCTTAATGCCCTCTACTAAAAGAGGCGTGGTCCACGACTCATATTAGGCCTCTTGGTGGGTGAGATAGTTGCGTACTTCCCACCGGTGCCAGGATTTTGAAAATAGGAAGGCAGGCCATCCTCACTTAAAAGATTGGTGCAACACAATCTTCTTACCTAAATTTCCTCCCAATTTAGGTTTGTGCTGAACTAAGCTAGGTACAAGTTAAGTAGGGCAATCCCTAAAAACAAGAGCGATCCCGCCAACAAAGCTAGAAGTATTGCTTTATTTTCACATCTCATACTTTTTAAGTCCAATGACTGCGGTCCCGAATTACCTAACCCTACCCCTGATGTGGTACAACGGGAATGTCGGCAATGCTTTGACCATATATTGCTGCACATTTCTCAATGGTATGTTACACCTTGAATTGTATTAAATAAATTACCAGGTAAGTTTATCAAAACAATGCACTGTTTCTATCGTACCTAGACAAATTCATGGAGCGCAATCTGATAAAGAACACAAGACAGGCTTTTAATTTCATTATTGCAATCATTTCTGATGAATATGCTGTTTAATTATACTTTTTGAGCCTTTAGTATGCTGGTAAACACTGTCATAGGTTTATGTACGTCAAACCAAAGATTGCCAATAAGAACTGCTTGGAATTAATTTTCATTGTAAAACCTACAATTTTTAAAATAAATTAATATCTACTGCTTTTAAATCGAAGCAATACGACTAGCTCTGAAGGCGGGACCGCACTTCTTTTTAGCGACTGCACTACATAACTTGTACCCTAAGCTAAGCCTAGTAAATATCAACGTTTGAATAACACAGCTTTAAATCAGAGGAACTGAACAGCAATGAGTACGAAGAAGAGAGTAAGTTGGGTTGGGTAAGAAAGAAGACTGGCTTAAATTCATGTTGTTTCACTTGACTTGATCCAATCTGATCTGGTGAAGAGATAACACCAGTTGTTTCATTTTAAAACAAGGGTTCATGACATTTGGTTTGTAAATAGCTTGAAATCACTTGCACTGAGGCATATGGTTCTTTTGTAAACTTTACTCAGCATGAAATTTCCTTTCCAATGATATACAATATGTCCATATATAATGAAAATTTTATTCTTTCTGACTAGTGCACCACAGTGAAAATCCGCTATTATGAAAAATGGCATCTGGAATGTCTACCCAAGACATTGTTACTCACTAAAGGTCCATCTAGCACAGCCATGTGCAAACTGCGGCCCTTTTGACTTTCTGAATGCCACGCTTAATTCAATGAGGAAAATAACGTTTTATTAAAATTTCATCTAAGAAAAAGGGAACCTTTTTTGAAGAAATGAGAAAATTCCAGGATAAATGGACAAATGATTACTTCTTTGTTGAAGTAAAAAACAGACTGAGGTGTCTAAAATGTTCTGAATCCCACTCCACATTTAAAGAATGTAACGTTAAGTGTCATTACACAACTAAACATTCTGGGTTTGATAAATTTAAAGGAGATATCAGAAAGCTTAAAATTGAAACACTAAGGAAACAGATCGGTAGCCTAAATACACTTTTTTCTAAAAGGCAAACAGAGCTCAGCGAAATGGTGCATGCAAGCTATGTTGTTAGCAAAAAGTTCCTAACATTCTAAAAATTATTCTGACAGTGAATTTGTGGCCCAGTTTATGATTAGCAATATCTCATGCGGCCCAGGGCTCAAAAAAGGTTGCCCATGCCTGATCTAGCATGTCCAATTGGTTTGATTAGTCAACTCAAAAATTCCTACCGGGTTCTATTACAGAGCCAGGACTAAAATGACGAAAGTAATAGAAGATTTCCACATTAATGTAAACACAAATAAAATATTCAAACAGTTCTCGATTGAACCTCTTGTTGTTTGTGTTGTTAACACAATGTTTCGGCCAATCAATTCTTTGGCATTCCTCAGGTATCTGAATGTGATGAGGTTGGAAACAGGAAAATCAAAGAGGCAGCTCATATCAACATGTCGACTGAATGCATTAGTCAGACAAGTGTGGAGTTCAACCTGAAGTGGCTTCCGCTTCTCAACAGGCCCAAGAAACACCTGAACCCTACATATAAGGGGTTACCTCCATTGAAATTAAAAATTAAAAACTTATGTTTACCCCCATCACATTTGGATATCACACCTGAGGAAGGCTAAAACATTGTGTTAACAACACAAAGCAAAACAACAAGAAGGGGTTCAATCGTCCGAAGAACTGTTTGAATATTAATGACCCTTCTCAAAACTATAGAAAACATCTTTACGAATAAGTTAATTATTTAAGGCTAGGAAATCTTGCCTGAAAGAAACAGGTATCCTCAGAGAGAAAGCCGTGAAGACAGGTGGTAATGGAGAATGAGAGAGAGAGGGGGGTATAAAGAGAAAGTTAGGCGTACAAAAGAGAGAGAGAGAGAGAGAGGGGGAGAGGAAGGGGGACGAGACAAAGCCATGAAACAAAGGAGTACAAGAGAAATAATGACAATGGGAAGAATGAGAAGAGTGGCATGTAGAAATATGAAAAGAAACGAATATAAGGAGAGGGGGGAGGAGAAATAAGGAGAAAGTAGTACAAAGGAGAGACGAATTCTAAGGGTGCGATAATATGAAGTCAAGTGTAACGGAGAAAGAGAGTGGGTGCGAGAGAGAGAGAGAGGGGGGGCATAGAATGCGAAAAATGGAAAGGAAAAAGAGTGGCATTGTTTAGCAGCAAGAAGAAGGAAAGGAAATGTACTTTTTATTTCTCCCCCCCCCCAAAAATGAATGTAACTGTTGAGACAAGCTGAGAGCTTTGCAGATAGGACAAGTACGAACCTGTTGATTCAACCAACAAGACCTCTCTACCTCTTCAAAAGTTTCATGTTGTTCGCACGTGCAACTCTGTGCAACCTGCCTTTCTACCCCCCTCTCCTTCTCGTCTTACATTTGGGCGCCTACCGTAGCGTTGATGGTTAGAAAAGATTGTCTCGCAAACCAATTCGCAGGGGCGTAGCTGATAGGTGGGGCTATTTGAAAACGCCCCCCCCCCATCTTTAAATAGTAGTTCTGCTGTATTTCTACTGACAAATCTCACTAAATGATGCCCTGCAAGTGTTGCCAATTTAGCGACTTTTTGACAGTCAAACTAGCGCGAAAATATTGAGTTGGCAACACTGATGCCCTGCACCCCAATCTCTAGCTATGCCTCTGCCAATTTGCCAGTTCGATCCTCACTGGGTGTCCTTATTACAGTTGCTTTGAGTGTGAGTAAACGAAGCTTAAAGAACTATTTTCATTTTTCATAATGTACGCAATTGGGCTCAGATAAACTGGTATGGCAAAGTGTGAAATGCAAAATGATGGACAAAATAAGAGAAAGTCTGAACAGAAACCAAAAAAGATCACCATCTCTAGAGGTCCAAAATTAATATCCAAGGAAAATATAACTGCATGCTTCTCTCTCATTCAATAAAACGGTAAATCAAATTAAAACAATGAAAATAAGAAGAGTGAAAACTTAAATTCCTATGAAATTAAAACTATTATTGTTGACGAGTTTTATTTTGGTAAATTATCAAGGAAGGTGATTTTAACTTAATATTTTTGAGAGTTGGGCGTTGCTCGAATTCTAAAATGAATTAAAATTTATAACTTAAAAAAAAACAAAAAAAAATGAGGCTGTTTTATCACTTTTAATGGATGCCACCTTTGATGCATTCCTCATAAAAAAACATCAAATCAAATGTTAAGCATGCTACAGCATGTTACACTGTTGTTGCTTAAATAAATTCTTTAAAATTAAAAGGGCAAGTGAAGGAATGTAAAACAAAAAATAAAAATTGATAAGAGCGAAGAAAAAGCTATCAGAAGAGAGTGTTACAAAAACGTCCAGTTTTTGAACAGTAAAATTAAGATTGGTGCTTACAACTTGTATATATATTTTTTTCGGTAAACGGACGCAGATATTTCGGCCACGGACGTTTCGGCCTCGTTTGGGCTTTTTTAAAGGAGAAAATGACCAACTACATTCAAAATTAATTAAATAGAATCATGATGTATGTTTGTTGTTGAATACTGTTTCATAAATCTTTAAAAAAAACTTTTTATAGCTAACTTTTGTTTATTTTTATGTTAAAATTCAAAGGGAAAAAGTGAGTTTGAAAATTGAACACCCGCGCACGCTCGATGTTAAAATGGCACTGGCACATAAATAAAAAGAAATAAGAGAATTAATGAAAGAAAAACAGAAGTAAATGCATAAATTATATATATGTATATAGTCGTTTTAGCCTTTAAAAACAAAACGAGGTCGAAATATTTGGGACCGAAACGTCCTACCATTCTTTTCGCACTTTATGAACAGTTTATGAAATAGCGTGATCATAACCCAACTGCTATTTCTCAAATAATAATTCCAAATAGTTGGAAGAAATCCAATTGGCAAATGCATTTATTTAGCAATTCTTCAGTTAACATGACATTTTGTATGCAAACATCCAAAATGCTGACCAATGAAATTTGAAAGCAGTGTTGCCAATTTAGCGCGTTCGCGTTTTGAAGTGCAAAAAGCGCTAAATTAGCGCGTTTGCGCCTAAAACATTTTGGCCCTTTTTGGCCATTTGAACAAATTTAGCGGTTTTTGGCAGTCAAACTAGCGAGAAAATATTTTTTGATTTTGAGTTGACAACACTGTTTGAAAGAAAGGAATTAAAAGAGCCAGTAAATTGATTTCTTCTATGGAAAATTTGTTGTTAAAAACGGCGCACAAATCAAACGAAATAAGACAATTCGTGAGAGATAAACAGAAGTAAATACATAAATTATTGTTATGGCTTTGAATAAATTAAATTATTAAATGTATGCGCCGTTTTAACATCGATTGTGCGTCGGTGCGTGGATGTGAATCTTTTCAATAGGGACCACCTTCCCATATCCCTACATTGTACCAAAAATGTGTATAGCAATCATTTGACTTCTCTCCATTAAATCCACCAACTTAAATTAATTTATTTTCCTAATTTTCAATTTTTTGAAAAGCCCAGAAAACGCCTTATTGACTAAGAAGCGTTCAAAAATAAAAACCTCGTATGTAAAGCAAAAAAAGTGGGTTCGATCCTAGCTGTGTGCCCAAATACAAGGGCCTTGTGCTAAGCTAAACTTTATAATATTGACCTCACTTTGGAGCAAGGGGTGAGCAAGAAGCTAGTCTTGAAGACCATTACTATAGTACTGGGTTCGATCCTCACTGAGTGCTCCACCTTTGTGGTCTTGTGCCTGACTAAGCTGAGATTGGTAAAGTACCAAAAAATAACTTCGTCGTGGACCAAACAAACATACACCGATATAAGGACAGGCACTTCTATATTCAATTTTAATGTAGTTCCATGGCATTTATGTAAGTTTTGATCAAGGTGTACGTCCATGTATTGCCAATAAATACATGTCTTTGTTACCAACCAAAACGGTCACCATAGGTTTCTTCAGTTTTTATACGGGTCCGATGGAGCTAGAGGGCTGAAAATCTCAACATGTACTCCTTAATATTGTCTAGAAAGAAAAGTTTGTTTTTTTTAAATTCCATCACTAAATAGTTTTTTCAGTGAGGGGGGGATTTTATTTGAAATGTAAGTTTATGCTAAATTGATCCCTTAGTTTGTGTCACGCTTGTTTTTTTTGTTGAAAATTCAGACTTTTTTTTGTCTGGCTAAAACAAGGCGTGAGACGTAACTTATTCATTGATCACCTCTTTTTCTAATTTTTCAATCAATCACTCCCAACACGACATGCTGCCAAAAGACGTTGGTTTCGATTGAGTGACTAACCAGACCTGTTTTAACTTGTTTCGTCTGAAGGTGTTAAATAAAACAACGTGATTTTTAGCAAACATGTAATGACATAATAAACTGTGTTGTCAGTACATGTCAAGACATGCATAGCCATTTAGTACAGTTCAAATATTACTTTAAATTAAATGACTTATCAACCTTTACTTTACCAAATATTACTTATTTAATTAAAAATTAAATGTGACTTATCAACATTTATTTATTTACTTTTTCCCTAGCCAGAAGCTAGTTATGACTTCTTGGCCAAAATTGTAACTTATTTGTACTTTTTCAAAAAATAACAGCCCTTCTTCTTTGCTAAACCTGTGGATTGGATTATGAAATCAAGTCCAACTCGCGGATTGGTTGGTTTAGTTTAGTAAACATGTCGAGGTAAAATAGATGCATGTATTTATATCTGTAGTAAGTGTGTTGCTTAGCAACAGCTGTAAGTAGAAAAGGAAAGGCGGAGGAGGAAGTAATTTTGAAGGCTGAGGCCGTACAACAAGCGCAATGCAACAGTGAACTGACCCTTAAAAGAAGAGAAAAAGAAGAATCCACGTTGTGTCACGTGTAGCCTACGCACGACATGTTGCTGCCTGTTGTCATCACCAGTCATGTCGACCCCTACACACCAAAATGGGGGGGGGGACACAGGAGAGGCAAGCTATGTAATCGTGACAATAAAGATTGTTACCTCGTCTTCTTTGTTGCTCTACTTTTTTTTGTTGGCCTTTTTTTTTTCGTAAACAATAACAACTTCTGTGTAGGAGAGGAGAGAGAGAGAGAGAGAGAGAGGGTCAAAAATAAAAATACTGCTAGCCTAAATAAAGGTAAAAGGTACGATTATACCAACAAGTTAACTTTAACTTACCAAGAAGCAAGTTAACAATTTATTTACGAATGTTGTTAAGTTAGTTTCAAGTTGAAACTTCAGGAAGTAATCAATTCGTATACGATTCTTTTTGTCCACCCAGAAAATCTAGGGTGTCGTAAGTTTTACAAGTATAAAAACCAGCTGCAATGGTAAAGATTATTGGTGCCCCTTTTTCGTTAGTCCCCCCTCACCAGAAAACGAAAACCCTAAATCCTTAGTTCCTCCTGCCAGACCCATATTATCATATCCGGTGGGAATTGATATGTTCAGTTTATTTTATCTTATCGAGATAATAACACACACACACACACACACACACACACACACACACAGTTTAGGGTTTTCGTTTTCATGACGAAAAAGACCAGACTTTTGGGGGTTTCGATTTGAAGATTACAATTGTTTAAAACTAAGAAGCAGGACCTGTCGCCGCCGGTGCATTAGGCGAACCTAGGCGGTCGCCTAGGGCGCAAAGGACCCAGGAGCGCCCTCCAAACAGTCAGTTAGGCCTCGCCCTTTCTACGATACTAGTAGACAAATTGTATCTATCTTTTAAAAAATATTATTTCGAAATCTATGGGTTTTTTTTTACACATGATGGCAAAGGAGAGCTTGAGTTCCATGCACTTGTGAAGACAGTGTAACGAACCTCACCAAACCGGCAGAGATGAAAGGTCGCTGCTTATTCATTGTACAATATGCATCCATGCATAAAATATGCACATACGAAAAATAGACATTTTCTCCAGGTTTTTGAGGTCAGATTTATTTTTCTTAATAAAGATGGGTACAACTTAGCTATGGTGGTCCCGATTGGAATTCACTTTCACTGTGGTTTACTGTCTTGTGAATATAACCGAGTTACACAACAACTAAATAAATACATGAATAATATTGTTATTGTTTTGAATTTAAATAAAATAAACTGTTTGATAAATTCCGTATTAAAAAAAAAGAAGACAGATCGCATATCTGTGTGACGTCTGTTGAATTCCAATCGGGACCACCATCGCTAAGTTGTTCCCAAAAGATATAATCGTAATGAGGCTCATCAACCCGACGCCGGAAAAGAAACCTGAGGAGACCTTCTTGTATCCTTCAATCAACACTTGCAAAGTATGCGATGATACTAAATTAGTATCATCATAAAGTGAAATATTTGCTGAGGGTCTTATTACACAACAGTCTTGGTTAAAGAAAAGTATCTGGTTTTCCTAGCAGGCTGGGCTACTTACTGAGAGCCCATAAAGACTCTGGCTATTTCATTACATACAGTTTTAAACAAAAATAGATAGGGACTTTATGGACATC
>VCCN01001960.1:237096-250253 GCA_006491835.1 Architeuthis dux
CCCAGGGGGTAGTTTCTATTTTCATTGTGTCTTTTTTTTGTCTCATACAAAAAAAATCAATCATCGATTTTTTTGGTATGGGACTTTTCTTTTATCTTCAGCTAGAGAAGACTCAGGAGAGAGGTATTATTACTCCGTGTCTTTCCGGCTGTACACACGATATCTCCAAGAGTTTTCAATGAATTACAATGAAATTTTGTAGACGGGTGGGCCATGGGCTAAGGAAGAAATGATTACATTTTGGGGCACATCCAGGAATTTGTTTTCGGTTGAGTGTGCGATGTTGGCAGAGGAATGATGCGCTCTCCGAGTGCATTCTAGTTAATTAATCATTGGGTTAAAAACTGTTTTTACTACTTTTCTCCAATAATCATATTTGACAGTTACAATAACATCCTGAGACTAATTGGAATTTTTCCTAGAAAATATTTATTAATAAGCCAAGAACAAGTTGAAGCATGGGTAGGCAACCTACGGCCCGCGGACCAGAGCCGGCCAGCGAGCAAATATTGGGATACTTACTTTTTATGTTTTAAAAATTCTTTGTCTTTTTAAAAGATTCAGAAGATGCCTTGATTGAAATAAATTGCCACTAAATGGAGTTCTTTGATTATTGGCATCCATGGTTCAATCAATGGTTAAGCACAAATGATTTTCTAGCTTTTAGGCAAACATTGTGGATCGACCTTGAGGAATAATTTTGTATGTTGAAATTCAAACATAAATGGGAAATACTAAGAGGCTTCAAAAGAGCATACCATAAAATCAGGACTGCGTGGCTATAAATCAAGGGTCGACCTATACACGAGTATATACGGTAGATTTCTATTATTCTCTACAATATTTCCAGGAGACCTCAACATTGGAAAAAGAAAATACAAACTTTAACAACTTGAAGGATCAGGAAAAAAACTTTTATAAATTTTAAATCATTTTTCAAATGAACTGAACAACAGAAAGACGAAAGTTTGTTTAGCATCAAATATCGAAAAAAAATCTAAGAAATTTTAAAGATTTTTAAAAATCTTTTAAATAATATGCGTTCATGGCATTTGTTTTTCTTTTCATGAACATTTTTTGAAGTTAAACAATAAAAAAAAGATGAGATATTCCTGTTTTCCAGGTAAATTGTGTCCAGTTCAGATCAATATAGGAAATCACCTTAAATCTTTTAATAATAAGAAATATACATAAAAAAAAGATTGCTTTTAAACTTTAAAATTTAAAGTTTTAAAGTCAGTACTGTCTACATGCAGTTTTGTATTTTCGTTTTCAACTTTTACAAAGCTTCAAAATATACTTTTTCTTATTAGTTTAGTTTCTTATTGTTTTAAAAACAAAATTCCATATTTTATTTCCAAAAAAGAAAAAAAAAAAAAAAACTAAAGAAAGTATCAGAAAAATAGCAATCAATAAAAATTATTTCAGTTTATTTTGGTTTCTTTTTTAAAATATTTTTCCATGTCTTTGCACATGGGTAGAGGAAAACAAGGATAAAAACACAGCTTCTTTTCAAAGACTTAGTTTTCTGTTATATTTTATTTATAGACACAAATGCAGTCACGTTTTTCTCCCCCATGGATCGACAGAAATAGAAAAAAAAACAAACTTACTTCAACAACAGTCAAAACAAGCGCATGTTACTTAAGAGAAAAGTTAATCTTCCAAAACTTTTATTAGAAACTTAGAAGCAATGTGAATGCTATTATTTATAAGATCATTGTTTTTTGTTACCTACGCCCTTAAAAACAAAAATATTCGCACTTTAAAGTATAGATAAAACCCCGAAGAAAGCGCAAACAATTAAGGACACAAAATGGAGGATCAGTTTATAATGTAGGTTATGTTTATAACTGATCACCCACTTTTTGGCCAGTTTTTTTTTGGCCCCAAACCCAAAGGCGATTGTTACCTTTTCCGTGCTAAATTCAACACTCATCATCAGCGTTGTTTTTAACAGTACTAGGTTCATTTGAATTTAACAACAAAGTAAGTAAAAGTATATAAGTTAGAGTTAGTGTTTTTAGGGTTAGTGTAGTGTAACAAAGTAGTTGTTTTGTTAGGGTTAGTGTTTCGGGTTCGTCGATAGGGTTAATTACTTGATTTTAAACTCTAATCCCTCGACTGGCACCAGTAATCTCTAGATAGAACTATAACGCTAAAAATGATTGCTGAATTTAGCACGGAAAAGGTAACAATCGCCAACCTAAGAATGCGGACCCTGTCAAGATTACCGGAAAAACAGGGGAAAAGCATAAATAAAACTAAGTTTCAAATCGATTAGTAAAAACAAAAAGAACTATAGAAAAAAGTCAATAAATTGAGACTTGTGAACTCTTGCAAATATACTTACAACATTACGTAGGTGTGCAAATTCTGCATTTGACCCGTTTTTCGAGGGCGATCTCCCCACAACAAGATTGATAACAACACCATCAACAACAAAGTTACAATCTTCGTCCCCGCTGCCGTATTTTTCGCGCAAGGCATCTGTAAATGATTTCACTTGTTCTTTAACTCCGATTTTATCAATTGGTGACAGTTGGAACTTTTCGCAATGATCCACTTCCATCGTTCGTTGTTTAATTCTAGTCTTTAGTACATCACAACTTCACAAGAAGAAGAAGGAGACGATGACAACAACAACAATATTTACTACGAGTCGTCTCACGCTTTTTTGCAATCTATTTTTAGACGATGTTTTGATACGGGAACCTCATGCACACGGCCAGAGTTTCTACACAAAAGACTATTTTAAAGCTTTTGGTTCAAGAAAACACCACTATAACATTTTAAGTAGTTAATATTACCGAATAGATATTTGAAAATATCCAGTAATATTAATTTTAATTAATAAATCTGATATTTAAACTGTTGTGAGAAACATCGGTCTGAGCCCATCACGTTCGTTACCAGCTCAGCCAATCAAAACGCAGCATTACCCACGCTACCGAGAGTCAGTCGCGGAAGTTGCCGATCACATCCGAGTGTTACCCTCTGTCAAAATGGCCGATTTTGAGAATTTCGAGTCCACCGGTGAAACTAATGTCGAAGAAGACCCAGCTGCCGAGTTCCTGGCCAGAGAACAGAATGAATTAGCAGGGCTTGAAGACGATAATTTCGCTATAGATGAATCTAGCCAACCTCTTGAGGGTAATGTATCTGTATTTTTCTAGTAAATGTTGCCATCGCATGCTGTAGTATTCGAAGTAGTGTGACATGGCAGTAACACCCCCTCACAATACGCCCATCAAAATCTGTAAATTGTCCCCCTCGAAATGAACTAAAGAATATGTTTATTGCTTAAAATACTGTTACTTTCAGTTCAAATATCTTCTCGCTCATTACAATATGATTATATCTAGTTAAGTATTCAAACAAGTATTTCGTTTTTAAGACACGAACGATGATATGTTGCTTTTTGAAAGACTGGCAGTGAGTGGCATAATTTGATAGTGAACGGAATCTTTTAATAACAACCTGTAAGATTTAAATGGGATAATATTTGATATTTAGGACTTGGATTAAATAGAAACAGTTCATGTTTAGACTATCAAACAGAAAAATACTTGTGAGATATGTTCATTTAATTGTTTTATTTCATAATCTAAAATATCGTCCCAAGGACAATTTGAAACCGTTCTTCCCTGGATCAGATGATTTGTCTAACCTGAACCACAAGACAAGTGGTTTATTGATTAGAGAACTAATTACGGGATAAAAACCATTCATAAAATGTCGTGGGGCATTTATTCAACTTCAATTAAACTTGATCCCAAAATTGGGAAAGATTCTGTTTATACAACTGACTACTCTTGCGTTGAGTCATTAATTTATTTCGTACCATACCATCCTTGAGAGACCCACCCATTTTTTAAAAAATAAGGAATGTTCCCTACTTCATATATAGATGAAAAAGTGAATCGTCGCCTTTTTTTATGATTTCTAGACTTTGCTACGAAACTTCAGCTTTTGTTTTTTTTTCTTTTCTTTTTTTTTTTTTTCCAGAAATAAAGTGAACTTAAAATCTTATTTGTAAAAAGACCGAATGAATGAACTTTTAAAATGAGTGCACTCTGAGCGACCCAAGTCGCACAGAAATTTCTCAACGTTATAGTTTAATGATTTTTCTCTTGGTTAAGTAAACTTAATTTAAAAAAAAAATGTCTATGCTAGCTAATGCATGGAATTATTACTTCGCGAGATGTTTGATCTTCCATTTGTATTCATACTTTAAATCTTTTTAAAAAAAATTTTTTTTAAGGGGATGTTACCGTCATTACGGGTGCATTATTCAATTAATTCATATGATCGCTGTTCAAAAGACAAAGTAGAAAAATCAACTATATAATATGTGTGTGTGTGTGTATTATTGCAATTTTATTTCCCGTAGAGAGGGGGAAAATCTTAGTACCAAGTATACTTAGAATTTTAGATTGAATTGGGTATTAATTCTTTCACGCAGAGAAGACTAATTTGCCCTAGATTACATTTTTTTCTTTGAAAATGCCTATCTCTGAAATGACTTAGTCTTTTTCATATTCTACACCTGTTAATATTAATGGTAAACCTTTAAAAACCTTATTAGTTCTAGCACTCTTATTTATAGAGTAGCTATACTTTCTTGGGCTTTAATTAAACTGCAAGCTGATCATGTTATTTTATGAGCCACACGTATACATGTGAATAGTGGGCGGCCCGTACTGACTGACTGACTGTGATTGACTTCCTTGTCCTGGCGAAAATAACCTTGTTTTAAACAATTGGTATACAATTATTAAAAATACAATGTCATATCTATTGTAATCTTTCGTAGGTATAAAGTGAATAATTTTCATGTTTTATTAAAAGTATGCTTTAGAAGGCATAATTATTATTTGTCTTTTTAATGGGATGATTGATTAGCCTCTAAATTTCGCACTAGATCAGTTATTCCCAACAGAGGCCATATGGCCCCCTTGACGGCTCAGGCACATTTGAGTGGGAGTCATAGACTGAAATAATAATGAATTTTATCTCTGTTCGACAGTGGCCCCTTCAAGAGCTCTCAAGGTGACCAAACAAATGTTGAGAATGGTTGCTCTAGATAATGGTTACAATTTAATTTAAATTTTGTATTGCTTTTTTTTTTCTTTTTAAGTAATAAAATCTTGACAGATTTAGTTAGTAACAAATTGTTCTACAAAGCAAGAAAAACGAAATACTTGCTGTTCATAATTGATATTTAAATATGCTTGAAAGGAAACCACTTTTCAATTTTTATGCCTCGGGTTTCTTTAATTTGTCATGTCACTATGAGTGTGTTGAGTAATTTTACAATCTAGCAACTGTCTTTTCATTTATACATTATTTTTTGGTATCTAACAGTGATTTACATTCAAAATTTGTAATTTACTTCTGATGGTTAGGTTGAATTTATTATTTATCAAAAGCAATTAGAAGTCAGCAGGCCTCAAGATCTTTTATCTAATATTCTTATCTTTTAAGCCTGTGGTTCCCAACCTATGGTCCGGGACACCTGGGAATGGGGGTGTGTCTTCAAAGGTATTACTGGGGGACCATGAGCCTCTTGAATTACCTTTCAAAAGCTGTGAGAAAATTCATTTAAATAAAAGGCGTCTTTAGTAATGAAAAGGTTGGGAACCACTGTTTTAAGCTATCACTGGTATAATTTTTTCTCTTAATATATTACGTAAATTAACATATGATTCTTTGTATGAACCACTCGAGTCATATTTGTAGATAGGCCCTTATCAATTGCTGACAATATTTCATACAAATTTAGACAACAAAACTAATTTGATTATGAATTGAAAATATAATTAAGCAATAATTAAAAAAAAATTTTGGATGATGTAGGGAATAAGCACCCTGAAATTGACAAATGAAACGGACGCATTTTGCCTCAACACCGGACGACGTCACTGAAACGTCAAGTTTTACCAAGATAAACAAATACATGGATTTTAGGGAAGATCGCAGCTTTAACTATGCACAGACCTTTTTTGACAAGTTTAAAATTAAGAATGAGATCGAAAATTAATCTCAATGTTTTTTGGGTTTTTTTTTTTAAATTTTCATCCAGTTCAGAAAAATTATGAGCAAAAAAGAAAGAAAACGGGAGCATTTTTACAGTTTTTTTTTTTTTTTTTTTTTTTTTTTTTTTATGAAAATGTTTACATCACAATGTTTTAAAATGTTTAAAACGGGCACTACTACTCATAATTCTGAATATAGTAAAAGTTTTACTATAACACAAAATGAAACCTGAAAGGGCTAATCAGTTTCGGTAGTAAAGTTGACACACTTGATGATAAAGATGAAAAGGGTGGTTTTCATTCATTATTTCATCACCAAAAAATGAATACCTAGAAATGAAGTTCCTAAATAAAATAAATGTTAACAAAGGAAGACAAAAATCGAATGCATTTTAAGGAAATTATAATTAAAATAATATTACACAAATCAGTTCGATTTTCTTGTAATTTATGTCATTATTTTTAAGAGTATTTTTTGTTTAAATCAAATCAGTTTTTATGACATTCTTACTCCTTTTAGACTTGCTCGGCAAGGATGACATAAAAACTCTGATTTGATTTTAAACTTTTAAAAAATACTCTTAACAAAAATATAAAATTTACAAGAAAATCCAACTGATTCGTGTATTATTTTAATTTCCTTAAAATACATCCGATTTTTATCTGCCTTTCGACATTTATTTAATTTTAAACTTGTTAAAGCTGCGATTTTCCCTAAAAAAACCCACGTATTTGTTAATCTTGGTAATGGTGTTGAGGCAAAATGTGTCCGTTTCAATTCGGACAATTTCGGGGTGCTTGATGCAAAATTATATTTACTATTTCAAGCTGGTCACTTGAACATTCTCTCCCTTAAAGTGGCCATTTGGACATCCTCCCTCCCCCCAATTTTTTGCCAATTGAACATCCTCCCACATAAAGTAGTCTAAGGGTGAAGATGTTTAATTGTAAACCACCATAATTTACAGTTAAGGAAACTAGGAAAGACAACAGGAATTAATTTATTTCATTAATAAAGTTAAAAGATGTTCACTCGTATGCATTAGTTTTTAAATGTTTTATCTTATGAACAGAAACATCCTCCTCCCTAAACCGGTCTAGGGAGTGGGAGGATATTCTAGGGATCAGAAAAGAAAGAATAGGTCTATATGGTAGATGAATATGAAAGCCCCGAATGAATTTTCCCCAACATAACCTATATCTACTAATACCTTGTAGTTACAAAATAATAAACCTGAGGTCAGATCTCAAAATAAGCAAACTATTTGTGCGTATGACTCAAGTGCAATAGAATGATTGTTTATAGTAGAACAGTCATTATTTCCTTACAAGTGAATATGAAGTAAGTTATCTGTATGTATCAAGGAGGACGTAATGCTTATAGTAAATATATCTACCCATGAAATGTTTAAAAAGTAACTGAACCTGTTACAGTGGAAGAGTCCATTGTTTCAAATGGTGGTAAGAGATATTTTTATAAGCAAAATTGTTACCTTTAAGTGGAAGAGTCCATTATCATAGAGAAATAAAGTCACTGTCCATTTTATAAAGTAGATTACAAAAACATACTTGTTTGTTTTTGTTAAGTGTGGTGTGTCTTTTTTTTAATTTTTTTTTTTTTTTGTCAACTTTCCTGTTAATTCACATCTCCTTCGATCACTTGATTACATAAATAAACATGAAGCTAATAAGAAAAAAAAGCAGCCGGTTCTGGTGGTCACTCAATAGAAACCGGCATGTGACCAACATCTTTTGGCAGCATGCCATGTTGGCGGTGATCAATTAAAAAAGAATTGGAAAGGAGGTGGGGGGTGATCAATGAATATTACTTTTGTTGGATCACTAAAAAGTCTGAATTTGAAAAAAAAAAACAAGCGTGAACGCAGCCAGGCAGAAGCTAGGGACCAATTTAGCATAAACATACATTGTAAATTGAACCCCCCACTAAAAACCTATTTTGGAGGTAAAAATTTTAAAAATCATTTTAAAAAAATTTTTTTTAGGCATAAATGTTTAAATTTTCAGCCCTCTAGCTCCATTGGTGCAGCCTGTGCAATACATAGATACATACATAACCAGCCAGACCAGCTTAAAAACTGAAGAAACCTATATTGACAGTTTTGGTTGATGGTTTCTAATATTGATCATATTCTGAAGATATTCATAGGAAATTGTGTGTGTGTGTGGGGGGGGGGGCTTTCCTCTCTTGTAGAAATGATCATTATTCACAAACGGGAGCCGATAAAGCCTGTGCAGGGCCTGCAACATATGTTATAAAAGGGCCCTAAATCTTTTTAAAAACTCATTTTTATTAAAACACATAAGTTTTTTTTTAAAATTTCATATCTTTCATTTGATATACAGCCAGATAATAACAAATATATACTTGATATTTCAGTAATAGTATTACTTTGTTTTGATTTTGATTTTTGTGCTGTGGCTATGACTTCAGTTTCAAATACTTTTGTATTTGTGTCCTATATGTATCGCATAGATACCACACTTCCATTGACTCCTGATATTAACACCAATTAAAGGTGATAATTGGCTAAAATTGCTAACCTTAAACAACCAGCTGCTCATAAAAGTAGAAGGTAGTATAGTATTGTAGTAAAAGAGCAAGTACAAAATCACTGAATCGGAATTGAGAGCTTGCAACCATTAGTGTGGTCCCCGTAGCAAATGCTACTTCTGTTACATAATACATCTGGTACTGCCCACAAACAATTGAACAAATTAATAAAACATTTAGCTAAGTAAACTATATATTTTCATTAAAAAGAACATTTATCATGTACAAATAATAGTATTACTAGTATTTGTTATCAATTAGAGGTGTTTCTATTACTAGTTGTAATAGAAAAACCTCAAATGACCCTCTTGAGAGTAATTACCCCCACCTTGGGAATCACTGCTCTAACTTTTCATGTGGATACAAAGTTTTTATAAACCTGATAAAATCAATGTTGGTAAGTTGAAGAAATTAGTCGTTAATCTAAAAAAATGATTTATCGTTATATGATATCTGGAGTGTGTGAGTTAGCAGCAATAATAAGGTCATGATTAATTAATGTCCAGCAAGAAATGAGTGAAGAAAGCTGATTCGGTAGCAGTATTGCCAATTTAGATGTTTTTGGTTGTAGATGTCAGAAATTGTCATTTAGATGATTTTTAATAAAATAAGTAATCTTTTTATTAAATTCATAGTAATAAGATAAGTGATATTTTAATAAAATGTTGAAGATTAAAGCCATATTTAATTTATTAACTCTTTCCTCCCTGACAGCCATGTTTGATTACTTCCCCAACTGCCTACTCTAACAATGTGCCTGTGTGCCCTTAAACTAATTTAACAGCCTGTGGCTGAACAAAAAATTACAAAGGGCAGTAGATAAATTGCTATCTCTTTTAATATTAAATTTATGCTTACTAAATTTTCAGTGATTATTCCCAATGTATCACTTCCAAGACCAGTGAAATAAAATCATGAAAAAATTAATTGATAAAGGTATTATTATTGATTGATTTGCATTGTTATGATTTAAATTTAAACGCGTTTTTTTAGTAATTTTTTTTTTTTTTTGTTGTTGCCCGGGAAATAATGCAAGTATGAGATAATGCTTCTACACTTGATCAAGGCACGAGTGAAATTTATTATCAAGTTATCAGGGAAGAAAGAGTTAATAACTAGTATATACCTGTCAAAAATGACATTTATGTATGAATCAGCTCTAAGGCACCTAAAGCCATTTTATTAGGCAATTTATCTTTAATAAGTCAAGCATTCCAATTTAAAATATTTTTTTTTTTTTTTTTTTTTTTTTTTTTTTTTTTTTAAAGTCACAACTCAACTCTTGCTGTTATTTTATTTTTTTTTTTAAATTTGCAAAATAGTATGGCCAAATCTGACAAATCTAGTCTTTTTAAAAAGCATTTTCTTGGTTTGGGCATATTTAAATTTTGAGCCATTTTGACTTTGTTGCAGTAGTATTTTTAATAAATTCTTTTTTTTTGCGTGTGTTCGCTCGCTCAGTATTGCGAATCATTATTATTACTTTTGCATTTGACCATTTTTGTCCAGAAACGTCTCCAACTATCTAGCAACTCTTGTTCCTCTTCCTCGCAATGACCAGATATCGGGTCAAAGAAAAATATACTTTCCTCGGAAGTCTGCTACCATGAAAGACGATCACATTTTAAACCCCCTTTGACTTTCCTTAACTGCTGTACAATGTATCTTGTGTCCAGCAAGAAATGAGATAATAAGGTCATCATTAATGTGAGTTTTGGGATGTCAGGTGGTGGACAGGACAGGAATCCTACAACTGAATAAACTTGCATATTTATTTGCCTTTTTATATGTATAGATATGCTAAACAAGTGGCCTAAATAGTAAATGTGAATAAAGAAACGAACTCTGTGCAGGGATCGAACCCCCGTCCACCTTGGAAGCTACCTTATACGCAGGTACTGCTCTACCGACTGAGCTAAGGAAGGTCAGATGGTAGTCTTTTATCCTACACTTTGTTGGCTTCTCCATTCTCACGTTCGTATTTTAGGCACAAATATAATGTGGCTCTCTTATGTCAACAGTATGAAATCAAATGATGGATAATTTTATATCTGACAGAATATGATAATTATAATGACATTTATTAGTAAGAGCCTATATTTGCCCGGCGCCGGTGTGAGCGACTGCTAAACGAGCGGCCTAAATTGTAAATACGATTTAGGCCGCTTGTAAATAAAATTTAGGCCCTGCACAGTTCGTTTCTTTATTCATGTATAGATATGTAATATTCCTTAGATTTTTATATATCTATATCTTGAGAATCTAGATGTTTCTAGACTCAATTTTAGATGTAAACTTGAAAATAAAGTTGGCAACACTGATAGCTATTGGATATCAGAGTTGGTCAAACAAAGCAGATGTTAAAACTCTGTTATAGCATATTGGGATCTGCGAAAAAATGGACTGAAAGCTTAATTTTCACAGCTTGCAATACATTTTCTCTTTGCTAGGTGTATAAGCTTTACGGATCTTTATTTTTTAAAAATTTATTTTTTTTGTAAACAGTTCATAAGTTAGATTACCTATATTGCTAATAACAGGATGACCAACTGAAAACTTTATTTATGATGCATTCTGGTTAATCAGAAATATTTTCAAATTTCATTGGTAGATAGAAAAGGTTTATTAAAATTAAATAGTATAACCAGAAATGAAATACTAACACAGGAGACATACTCCAGACATGTCATTACAAAGAGCTTGGAATTTTGCTAAAAGAAGTGCCAAAAACTATCTATTGTAACAGATTATAAATAACTATATATGCCAGTCAAATTTTATAACTCCCGCCTACCCGCAGTTCCGTTCCTTGAAGTTCTCTACTACATACAATTCATAACCATCTGGTCCCAGTTTTAAAGTCTTGGTGACTTTGTGCTACACAAACATGCTAAAGAACTAAATGGGCGGGGGGGGTAAACTAATTTCAATAACTGAAATGCTAGGTGTAAATAATTTGTATTTTTGTTGTAATTTTAATATAAAAAAGATTTGTTTCAAACTCTCTAAACTTACATGGCAAACGGTAACCATCTAAAATAGCCCTTCATAATATATAAATAATCTTTGTGCGGTTTATTTAAATATAAGCATATCGCCTGTATAAGTCTTCCTGTCTTTTCCTTTCCTTTCTGTAACACTTTTGAATGAGTAAACAGATATATCACTCTGATCTTGGGTAAAAGTGCTGGGAGCAACACTTTGATCCTAGGCAGTGTGCACAGATACTCTGATCCTAGGCAGAAGTGACAATCCATATGTAAATAATCATACCTTTTTTGATAGGTACTATGCTAGTTAAGATATAAAAATGATAAAAACTTTTTTGAAGTTTTAGAATTTTAATATTTTATAACATTTAGAACACTGAAATTGAATATATATTTCATTTTCATAGTTTATTGTCATGAAAAGTGAATTGATAACAATATTTAACCTGCAATGTTTACTTTTGATCAGAGAGATATATATTACACTCCAACTTATCAAATTAGAAATTCATTCATTAAACTTACTATCTGTTGTGTGAATGTGGATATAAATGTGATATTTAAATCTGATTAGTTATTAATTGTACAGGCTAGGTAAGATAGACTAATTTTTAAAATAACATTTTTATATTTTATGCACTCGGATTTATTCCTTAAAAAATATTTGTTACTTTTGAATACTAATATTATAGAAATATGGGTTTTGAGAAAACACAAAATGATATATATTATTTAGAATAAAATTTTTTTTTTTTTTTTTAAAATTTTTAAAAAATTTTTTATAACAAAGGTGCATGTTTGGAAGGGACCAAACTTTATGGTGTGTGGAGAGCCTGCCATAATAGTCATGTAAAATAATTTTCCATCTTTTGTGCAAAACTACGGCTTCAAAGTATTTTTGTTCTCTTCAGTGTTGCCAATTTGGATATTTTATATCTATTGCAAATTTGGATATTTTATATCTAAAATTTAAATTTATAATCTTTAGATAAAAGATCTGTAATTTTTTATTTATTTTTCTCGAGAACCGCTGCTGACCCAAAAAACCTTCCATCTTGACACTGCACTGCCTTGTGTGCTGACTAATATATCTGGTGAATATCAACTTTGTACAATGGCCAGTTGTTGAGTAATCGTGCAGTGCATACACGTGCACACAGATTTCTTCAATTGTAGTCGAATGTCAGAAGCACACTTTTTTTTTCTCTTGCCATAAGTTTAAACAGAATTAAGCTTCCTCCAGTTTTTGGATGAATAACCATTTCAAAATATTCCATTGTTCCAGCGGACAAAAGGAGGGGGGAGTGAACAAAAACTTGTATCCATTCGCTCTACTTAAAGGCAAGCTACTTATAAAAATGAAAAAAAAAAAAACAAACAAAACCTGAAATCTCTTCTTTTTGTTGTATGTGTGTCTCTTGGTACATGTGTACTGTACAATTAATCAGTCAAAGATAGAAAGATGGGATTTTAAAATTCATTTTGTGTGTGTTTATATTTATTTTTATTATGTGTATTAGAGACTGTCAACATAGGTTTCTTCAGTTTTTAAGTTGG